>ML293973.1:642-42474 GCA_005239495.1 Nicotiana undulata | reverse complement strand
CGCAAGGTGAACTTTCCTTCATAAGGCCCCATCTTCACCGGTACTTCTTTGGCTATTCCACCCAATGGATGAGGAGGTGAGTTAATAGCCTTGACATGACCCCGGCCCTTTCCCACAACTAACCCAAGACGCTCCACTTGAGTTGAGGCCAAGTAGTTGTGAGTAGCACCTGTATCTATCATCGCCCGAATGTGTTTTCCGTTTACCCTCAGTTCAACGAACATCAAGGTCCTCTCTTGCTTAGGAGGATTCCCTTTTTTTCTTCTTCTTTACCCCTTTCTTGGCGACTGGACGGGGGTCTATCTTCTTGCGGATACCAGCACTGGTTCCCGCTAATGCCTCAGAAATAGAACCCACAATGGCGTTGAACGCACCGACTGCTTCGCTCTGTTCATCATCATCTGCTTCATCATCTGTCCCATCATCATAAGCTTGATGGGCATTCATCTGTGCATGTGGGCACTCATTATTCCAATGTGGCCCGCAGCAATGACGGCTCCCTGAGGGTGACTTTCTCCCCTGGTCATTGTTGTTTGATGCAGCATTGTTGCTGCCTGAGGAGGGAGCCTTAGATTTGCCTGCACTCCGGTCTCCCCCACTTCTGTTAGGACCACCATTGGTAGGCTGGCCCCCTTTGTAACTCGCTCGGACAGGCGGATGCGGCCTATCCTTCCGAGTCTCCATTTGGTAGTCCCCAAGGCATTCCGCTGCTTGAATTGCCTAGGGAAGGGTATCTACCCTTTGTCTTTGTAGCTCCATGCGGGCATAAGGTTTCAACCCCTCTAGGAAAGTGAAGAGCTTGTCCTTGTCCCCCATGTCGCGAATGTTCAGCATGAGTGCAGAGAATTCTCGCACGTAGTCCCGCACTAATTTGGTCTGGCAGAGCTCCCGTAGTTTCCTTCTTGCATTGTACTCAACATTTTCCGGAAAGAACTGTAGGCGTATGGCTGCCTTCAGTTCCGCCCATGTCTCCAGAGCATCTTAACCGACCCTGATGGCTTCGTACTTCACGCGCCACCAGAGCTTAGCATCACCCTGAATATACATGGCAGCAGTTGCTACCTTCTTGGCTTCTTCTAGGCCTCCCACGGCATCGAAATACTGCTCGATGTCGAAAATGAAATTTTCCACTTCTTTAGCATTCCTAGCCCCACTATATGGCTTTGGCTTAGGAATTTTCAGCTTCTGTGCCAAGGAAGCGGGGTTCACAGCAGCCTCGATTTGATTTCCACCGCCTCAAAGTGAGCCTTGTAGAGCAGCGTTGACAACGTTAAGCTGGCCTGTCAAGTTGTCGATAGTTTGCTGTATGGCAGTCATCCTGTCTACCTCTTGTGCCCGATGGCCTAAACCCTCGGCGCGCTCCTGTTGGAGGCCCTCGAATTTATCAAAGATTTCGGCTGCCTAAGTAGCTGCCGTTTGTCGGTCTCCTTCAGAGTCGCGGCTCATGTTTTTTATGTCAACTTCGGCCTGGGCCATCCTGCGGTCCAGGTCGTCCAACCTTTGCAGTAGGTTGGTTTTCAGTTCCGGCACCGTATCCACAATGAGTCATAGTATGTCAACCGTCTCCTCAAGGGCCGCAATGCGGTCCCCATGATTCACCATGGTCAGAAATGGTGGTAATGCCAATGCGTTCCCTCGTCCAATGTCGAGCCTAGGCTCTGATACCAACTGTTACGCGGCGCCTTCCTGAGATTCTTTGGAAAGGCGACGTAAGGCTAAGCAACCGATGTCAAGGTGGTTGTTGTCCGCCAAATGAGGTCCTTGCCACACGCTAGACGAGATTGTTAGTGCCGTGTGGGAAAACCAATGACAACAATTTGAGAGAACAGAAATGAGATTTGAATAACAGCTTGATTGCAATAATGAAAGCTATTGCAAAAGAAGGCAACGCGGTGTTGAGGGGTAGAGACACCAGTACAGAGAATTGCTTGCTAGAAAGTTTTGAATGCTTGATACCCCCTAATAATACTTAAACAAAATAAACCAAAGTTACATGAGTAGACTAAACTACGCTAGAGAAACATAATGAAAGTACATGGAATAAAGCTAGTCTATATTTACAAAGAAAAGGGCTTAGTTTTCTACAAAGGTAGAAACAGGTCCGTTGGCAGCAACTTTGTCTCAGGCATCACGATCTGCGCGCACGACATTGTCTGCATGCGTGGCGCTGTTGGCAGCTGCTTGTGGCTGGGCGCTAGCGAGGGAAATTGGTGGGGCGACAGAGGCACATGCGCGCTTGTCACCTGGTGCGTCCAAGACCACGGGGCCGTCCGTGGCGCTAGGCGTTGGGAGGCTTGTTAGGACACCATGGGGCGCGTCCAAGGGGTCATGGGGCATGGCTGGAAAGCCGCCCATGACATAGCGCATGTACACGTACACATGTTGATATGCTTTTGCCATGTGGGTACCCATAGCTCCTAACACCCCAATATCATACAGTGGCGTGTACCATACCACTATGAATCCTCACGTCACAATTTTTTTTGTTGTATACGGTTGAAATTGGGATTATCCGATTTTACTATTTGATCGAGACTAGAATATTACATCGAAGGTCACTTTCGGCCAAATCATGGAGTTGAGGCACTGAGTTCGAGATCGAAATCTCTTTCGAAATCGAGGTTGATATCAATCGAAGCCAAGGGAGACAAACTCCAAGTTGTGTCGGAGATAGCTTAGTAACGGAAGAGCGAGACATCCGTGACTGGTCGAGGATCATGACGTAAATCTCGGAACGAATCAAATCAGAACCAGTTAATTAGCTAATTATATGATTTTATTCTGTAATTAGAGTTATACCATAAGTAGAATTCCTCTACTATATAAAGAGGAGTTCTAATCATTTGTGCATCATCATTCACAAAGATAAAAGCAATACAATTCTTTCTTTCTCGTTTACATTATTGTTCATCAATTTGTTCCATTTTCTATTATTCTTGCACTTATCAGTTCGAGAGTATCTCAACTCGAGGGCTAGAGATTCATTTGAACTTTGGTTTGATTTATTTATAATTAAATTCTGTTATTTACCTTTATATTTATCAATTAGTGTTGAGTCGCATATCCTTAAAACCACAATATAAGTTTAATTGTTATCTAAATTTTAGGGTAAACAGTTTGGCGCCCGCCGGGATAAGGATAATAGTGATTGTTCAATACTGATTCCGATAACACACACTATTTTACGCTTGTTCTTGTAAGTATTTTTGTTTTCAGGATAAAACATGCCAAACTCACAAACAGCACCCACACATAGTGACAATGGCCTCGGATTTCACTGGGAAAGCGACAATGTAGCTGCTCCAAGGGTTGAGGTGCCTTAGGCTAATCTCGAGGGAGTACAAATTTCCAATCCAGTCGACGTGAGTTCGCATATCACCTTAAATGAAAATTTGGGCGCAGATCGTGAAGGGAGCGTACGCAGAGAAGGTCGATCTGGTGGTCGAGGTACACATGTCGGAGGATATGGAAGAGTTAGCCTCCAAGTAATATTCGATATGTTATAGGATCAACAAGCCGCTATTGCACAGCTACAAAATGAGCATCGAACGCCGAGTGGGGTCGAGCCGGAAGTCGCCCGCCGAGCAGAGCCAGTGCCAGAAAGATCCAATGCCAATGAATCGGGGAGTGACCCCGCCGTAATGAAGATGCTCGAGGAGCTCACCAGACGAATTGAATCAAGAGAATTGAGGAAAATGATAAGAAAGTAGAAATGTACAACTCCCGGGTTGACTAAATACCGGGGCACCGCCGATAAAGAAGTTTGTGCAGAAGCCGTTGCCCTAAGTGCGGCTCCGAAGCCCATTTCTAAGAAATTTCGTATGCCGGAAATCCTTAAGTACAATGGGACCACCAATCCCAACGAGCATGTAACCTCTTATTCATGCGCCATCAAAGGAAATTATTTGGAAGATGATGAGATCGAATCTTCTCTACTGAAGAAATTTGGAGACACTCTATCGAAGGGAGCAATGATATGGTACCACAATCTACTGCCAAATTCCATTAACTCATTTGACATGCTTGCAGATTCTCTTGTAAAGTCACACGCCGGGGCAATAAAGGTTGCGACAAGGAAATCGAAGCCTTTCCAAAGTGAAACAAAAGGATAACAAAATGTTGAGGGAGTTCGTGTCTCGGTTCCAAATGGAACGCATGGAATTACCACCGGTCATAGACGATTGGGTTGTTCAAGACTTTACTCAAGGGTTGAACGAACGGAATTCGATAGCTTCACATCAACTGAAGCAGAATCTAATTGAATATCTGGCGGTAACCTGGGACGATGTACATAATCGGTACCAGTCTAAGATCAGAGTCGAGGATGATCAATTGGGAACCCCTTCCGATTCCCTATATTCGAACAGGACCGTAGGTAGAAACCGGAGGGATATCGATATGGAACCTTGGTCGAACAAAGACCGATATCAGCTATACAACGGAGATCATAGAAACGGAAGCCCCAGACGCAATCCCATCCGAAACGATCGAGGATAGAGTTCTCACCTTCTCAGGGCCTCATGAGTAAAACTGGTTTCGATAAGCATGTTGATCCTACAGATGCACCATGATTATCGGAGTATAACTTCAATATCGACGCATCAGGTATTGTGTCAGCAATTGGGAGAATCAAAGATACTAGATTCCCCGGACCCACACAAACTGATCCTTCTCAGAAAACCCCCAATATAATGTGCAAGTATCACGGCACACATGGCCACAGAACTGAAGACTACTGACAACTGAGGGAGGATGATAGTTTCTAGGAGGCTGCAAACTGTAAAGAGACCTGGTCCTTTACCAGTTCCCTCAGAGATATCAACAGAAACAGTGAGTAAAAGAGGCAATGGATTTTTACATGGAAAAATCCCAACACAAGGGGACAAAAACCACGACCTACTCTGGTATAATTTCAACTCCACTAACTTGTAATCTTAACTATTACAAGCCACTTTGTCACTCACTAGTTACAAAAACTTTAGACTTATGACTACACTAGTCACAACACAAACACAAAAGGTTTATGGTTTTGAAATTCCTAAAATCGTGCTTCTAAGAAAGCAAGTAGGATACAATGAAAATAAAAATACAAGATTACAACTAAACTAAGGACAACTAACAACACGTTGTGGAACATGTCCGTCTTAGTGGAGTTGTCTTCTTGTTCTTGACACACTAGAGTCTTCAATGCAATAGCAACTCTTCAATGCTTGAGAGAATGTTTTTAGTAAATGCTCAAGTGAATATCTTGTTTGTCTCCAACCAAGATATTATATCCCTAGGACATCCCAAGAAGTATACCCATGCTTAGTTGGTACACTTCTTAACCAATGGGAAGTGACTGCTGCACTGTTACTGCACTGTAGCGTGTACAATTGCAGCAGTCACTTTTCTGTCACAGCTTTCCAGCTGTAGACTTGACCTGTACTTTTGTTAGTGAGAATGTTAAGGGATCATGTCCCTAAACTATTTCTTTGTGAGTTCACATGTGCACTGCACAGATTCTTGAGTTCATGATGACTGGTTGTGTTGGTTATGCATCAGGTCCTGTATCTGGTTCTTTACATGAAAGTTTGTTAGATCATCAAAACAGAATACTAACCCATCAATTTCCCCCTTTTTGATAATGACAAACTTTTATAATTGGTGAGTAGTTATATAATCTAACTTAACCAGATAAGAGACTAGGACCCCATATTGTTCACCATGTCTGTGTGCTTCCCCCTTAATCCCTGCCATCAATTATTCTTAGGTATCTTCCCTCTTTTGGCATCATAAAAAGGCACAATCAGTTAGAAAGCATAAAGAAGTCTAACAAAGCTAACTCATGCCCCTTGTATGCACACAACATGATTGAAAATAGAAGGGAAAAAAAGAAAATATCCAGTATGCAGAACAAAAGAAAAGTTGATTTCATTCATAGAATAAGCGATTTTAATACAAAAGAGTCTTTGCTTGGGATAGCAAAGACTTGATTTGGACTTTTTAAAGGCGGGAGCAGTTAGGTGGGATCCAATTACCAAACACACAAAAAAAAGTACTAACAGCCACAAACATCATCAAACAGACAAGAACTGAATAAGACAGAATCCTAGGGGGCACTAGAGAATGAAGGCTTGGAGGAGGAGGCATCCAGGGTCTTGATAACCAAATCCATGCGGGCATTAGCAAACCTTTGTTCCTCTAGCAGGTTCTCCCTCAGGTTCTCAACCTTCTTCCTGAGCTCAGTGTTCTCCTTGGTCAAGCGGGCAACATCTTCATTGGAGGAAACAACAGCACCAGGTTCTCCAGAATATTGACTCAACTAAGTCTCCAGGATAGCAATCTGAGCCTTCAACCTCTTGATCACATCATTTGCAGCATTCAGCGCATTGATCAATTGGGATATAGTCGAAGTGCTTCCCCCAGCTTTCTCAAAACCCTCACATTCCTCTAAGGTCATCTTGGAGAAGGTCTTCTTGCGAGTCCCTACTCGGGGTTCTTAACAGGCACTTGGTAGAATTCAAACACCCAAGTAAGTAGGAAACCATACGGGAGCCCATGATTACCATCCTTGACATTCACAACCTTCCGCATGTGTTCAATCATAATAGCAGGCAAGTTGATAGGTTTGAATGAGTCAAGGGCCTCCATCAATGTCAAATCAGCCTTGGAGGCAATCGAGCACCTCTCAGCACGGGGGAGAAGCACCTTGTTTACCAGTTTGAAGAGAAGCTGGTAAAGAGGGAGCATGGCTTCGTGTGTACCCGTTCCCCCAACTGAATTATACCCGGCTTAACAATGGCTCGTCAAAAGTTTCCCTCACAAACATTAGCATCAGGGTTCACTGAAGACATTCCCTTAGCTGGAACGTTAAGAACTATTCCCAGAGCAGCATCATAAAAAATAATATCAACACCTCCCACCAGAACACAAATATCATCCCCAGCAGTGGTGAATAGGGTTGCATAAATTCCTTCACGGCATCCTCATATACTTTGGGCACACTCACATTGAATAGATTCTCCCACTTCTGAAACTCAACCATGGCCATAAGATGGCTCATGCAAGCCATCTCATAAATTTCTGGGTCAAAATTTCGACCCCACAGCACTCTCTGATTTTGTACATTCTCTTGCCACGCCCCACTGTCGCTTGGTATTGTTTTCATAGAACCAGGTCCCCCAACGGTTTCCAACTCTCTTTTCACAGACTTTCCATTTGAACTTTCTATAGCCACAGACTCCTTAACATTGTCTTCACCAAATGCAGCTCGCTTGAGCTTTCCACTGCTTTTCACAGGCGACACACACCTTTTCTTTTGTCCTTCATTCACAACTTCGGTCACAGACATTTTAGAGTCAGCTTTTCTGGGTACCAAGGAACTTGGTTTCTCTTCTGCATCCTCTTCTACCTCAACCACTGGAATGGCTTCATCCACTACCACCTTCCCTTCCTTCATCAGTCTTTTCTTCTTCTTTTTACTGATCTTCTTGCTCTTTTCAAGAGCAGTTTCAAGTGCCTCCTTCTTTTGCAACCGTGTAGATGGTCGCTTGGCAGATGATTCAGAAGTACTCACTTTCTGACAAAGATTAAAGCGAGTGCTCAAGACCATTTCATCCTCATTATCGTCATTAGTAGGCTCGGAGAGAGGAGGTATAGACTCTAGAGGAGGAGTATAGAAAATGGGTTCCTTGTGAGTCTCTATAGGAGGAGAACCAGGTTCCTCACTAGATTTTTCTTTGACGGATTCATGGACATGTGACTCAAACAGGACCATAGTCCCCGCATCTCCTAGAAATGGAGATTCTTCTCCCCGAGGCTCAAGAAGAGAGGAAGTGCCTTCAGAGGGAAGGTTCTCAAAAGCAATGGCCATTATGTTCTCAGCCGCTTCTTTTTCCGGATACTCCATGGGAGCCGAAGAGTCAAGGAGAGAGGAGTTAAGATACCGATAAGGATTGTCCTCAGAGGCTTCTGAGGCCTGAGGAGCATCAGTGACTAGTTTTTTTTGGTTTTTCAGATGGTGGAGAAGAAGTGGGTTTTGGAGGAGAAGAGGCATCGGTAGGTAGTGAAGAGGAATCAAGTGTGGGGATGATGACTTCTGGGAGAGAGTGGTACTGAACCTCCGCTGGAACGGGGTTGGAATCAGTGGTAGGAGAGAGAGAGAAGGAGAGTTCTCGTTTTCCATTGTTGAGCGAGTAAAGCTTGCAGTGTAGAAAGGGGGTTGGTTTTCTGAGAGAGAATATGAGAAGGTGTTGTTGAGAAATTGGGGAGAAGGGACTTTATAAGAAGAGGGTGTGATAATAAGAGGGAAGAGTAACGGGTTCAAATGTCAGTGCCAGTAGGTGTTTGGGGAAGAGAAAATGTGCATAGGAAGTTGAAAGATTTGAAACATGGACGTGATAGACACATTTACTGAAAAGGTGGATGTTGTAGCAGTAGTAATTAATTTTGTTACTTCTTGAGAGGGGCATAGAATGCACATAACTACTAACATGTGGTACAGGAACCAGGTCATGTACATGTTTCTTGAAAAGTTTTTCAGCTTTCTTTTGTTCTACAGTGCCACACCTTTAATTTCTGTAATCATCATGCGTGTCTACCTGCAACGGTATTAATGTGAGTTAGGCTTAGTCAGAAAAAACTTTAGCGGTCTGTACCTGAAGGTGACTCTCATAGCCAAAGCGAGGGAACCGGGTCCCTAATTAGGTCTCATCAGACCCCGTGCCATTCTATTTTTCTCAAAATGTTCCCTGCCCAGTGCCTTGGTAAAGATATCTGCAATCTGATCTTCCGTGCAACAAAACTTCATGTAGATGTGCCCTTTTTAAACATTGTCTTTGAGGAAATGATGTCTCACGTCAATATGCTTGGTTATTTTATGTTGAACCGGGTTCTTTGCCATGTTGAGGGCACTGGTGTTGTCACATAGAAGTGGTACGCTGTCAATATAAACTCCAAAATCCTCCAATTGTTGTTTGATCCATAGCAATTGAGCACAACAAGATGCATCTGCAACATATTCTGCTTCAGTTGTGGACAGTGCCATGAAGTTTTGCTTCCTTGTATGAGATTAGGCAGGATCCAAGGAAATGAGCCATCCCTAAGGTGCTTTTCCTATCCACCAGATAACCTGCATAATCAGCATCAGCATAACCAACAAGATTAAAATTGTCACCTGAGGGATAGTACAGAACCAGGTCTTGTGTGCCCTTGAGATACTGTAGGATTCTTTTGGCAGTTTTTAGATGGGACTCCTTAGGATTTGATTGAAATCTTACACATAGTCCCGCACTAAAAACAATATATGGCCTGCTTGCAGTGAGGTAGAGTAGAGATCCAATGATTCCCCTGTACATTGTTTGGTTTACAGAAGATCCAGAGTCATCCATGTCAAGCTTGGTTGCAACTTCAATAGGTGTGTCGATCACTTTTGATTCTTCCATGACAAACCTTTTCAGTAGCTCCTTGATGTACTTCTGCTGGCTAATGCAAGTTCCCTGTGAGGATTGTTTTACTTGAAGTCCCAGAAAGAAATTCAGTTCCCCCATCATGCTCATCTCAAACTCACTGCCCATGAGCTTGACAAATTCCTTACACAGTGAATCTGTTGTAGCCCCAAAAATAATGTCATCCACATATACCTCGACAATGAGCAGGTTCCTTCCCCGTTTCTTTAGAAACAGTGTGTTGTCATATTTCCTCGAGTGAACCCATTGTCCAGAAGAAACTTCGACAATCTCGCATACCACGCTCTAGGATCTTGTTTCAATCGGTAAAACGCCTTTTCCAATTTGAAACCATACTCAGGATGTGCATGACTTTCAAAGACAGGTGGTTGCTTTACATACACTTCCTCCTTGAGAAAACCATTCAAAAATGCACTTTTCACATCCATTTGGAATAAAGTGAACTCCATATGAGATGCAAATGCAATGAGAATCCGGATGGCTTCCATGCGAGCAACAGGAGCGAATGTCTCATCATAATCTATCCCTTCCTCCTGATTGTATCCCTGAACAACAAGCCTCGCTTTGTTCCTTGTGGTGTTTCATGTTCATCTAGCTTATTCCTGAACATCCACCTGGTCCCTATGATGGTTCTATCTGAGGGTCGAGGTACTAGGTGCCAAACATTGTTTCTCTCAAACTAGTGTAGCTCCTATTGCATAGCAACAATCCAGTCTGCATCCTTCAGTGCGTCTTTGATATTGTTTGGTTCTATTTTGGATAGGAAGGCTGAGAAGGCTAGGGAGTTTCTGATTTTATATCTGGTTTGAACTCCGGAGGCAAGCGGGGTGATTATGTTGTCAAGGGGGTGAGAGATTTTGTGTTTCCAATTTGGGACTTGGGTTTGGTTAGTGGAGGATCTTGGTACATCAGAGGGATTTCCCTGCATTCCTTGTTCCGCAACTTGTGGGGTGCCTTGCACAACTTCTCCAACTCTTTCTTCTGCTTCAGTAGTAGTAATTGGAGTACCAGGTTTCTCATATGAATTTGAGGAAATGGTTGCACTGCCTTCACTTATTTCCCTCATTTGACTCATCATGTCAGCTTAACAATTTGAAACATCATATATTTCTCCAGGAACCAAGAGTGGCTCATGGTCTTGATCCTCACCATTTCCTTCCTTATTTGAGGAAGGTGTCTCATTACATAACACATGAAAACTGTCTTCTACGCATTGGGTTATCTTGTTGTACACCTTGTATGTTTTGCTTTGAGAAGAGTACCCCAAAACGATTCCTTCATCACTTTTTGCATCAAATTTTCCAAGTTGATCCTTCCCATTGTCCAGTACATAGCATTTGCAGCCAAAGGCTCTCAGATGAGTTATCTTTGGCTTTCTTCCATTGAGCAATTCATAAGGGGTTTTGTTTAGAAGGGACTTGATCATGCACCTGTTCACCAAGTAGCATGCAGTGTTGATTGCCTCAGCCCAGAATGTTTTTGCAATCCCACTATCAATAAGCATTGTTCGTGCCATTTCTTCCAGAGTTTTGTTTTTCCTTTCGACTACACCATTTTGCTGGGGAGTCTTTGGAGCTAAGAAGTTGTGAGTGATTTCATTTTCATTGCAAAAGTCATCGAACTTTGCATTATCAAATTCTTCCCCATGCAAGATACCTTCAACTCCATCTTCACTTGGATTTTCTTGACAAATGCTACAAATACTTCAAATGTCTTATCTTTTGCTCTAAGAAACAGTGTCCAAGTGAATCTTGAGTAGTCATCCACAATCACGAAAATGTAATTCTTTCCACCTCTACTTGGAATCCTCATTGGACCACACAGATCCACGTGAAGAAGTTCAAGAGGTTTTGATGTGCTAACATCCTTCTTTGGCTTGAAGGATGATTTCACATGTTTTCTTCTGGCACATGCATCACATACTCTTTGTTGCTTGAACTTTGAGTTGGGAAGACCTCAAACCAGGTCCTTCTGTATAAGTTTATTAAATAGGAAAAAGCTTGCATGACCAGTCTTCTATGCCACAGTTCTGCATCATCATCAACTGACTTTAGGCAGTTCACCTCACCAACTTCCAGTGATTCAAAATCAGTAACATAAATGTTCTTGTGCGTCTTGGCAATCAACACAACTTCACTAGTTACTAGACTAGTAACTGTGCACACTTTGGACAAGAATTCCACTTTGTTTCCTTTATCACAAATTTGAGAGACACTCAACCAGCTATATTTCAGACCATCAACACAGTACACATTCTCAATTGAGTGCTCAATAGATCTTCCAACTCTTCCAACGTCGAGAATGTACCCTTTTTTTCCATTGCCAAAGGATACATCTCCTCCTTGCAGGGCTTTCCGTGAGAGAAAGTCTATGGTGTTCCCAGTCATGTGCTTTGAACATCCACTGTCCATGATCCATTGCAGTCTTGTTCCTCTTACTGGTCCCTGCACAAAGAAGTTAAGGGTTAGACTTAGGAACCCACCCAAACAAGTTTGGGTCCCTTGTAGTTAGGAAAAGGATGAATAAGATCTCTTCTGGTCCAAGCAGACAAGAATATGTTTTTCTTCGAGGGACCTGGTCCCTTCTTAGTATTCCTTTTGTCAGCAAACATTTTGTTTTTATGAACTAACTGATCCCTGGATGGGCAACTTTCTTTGAAGTGCCCATTGTTCCCACAGTGGGTACAAAGCCAATTATCTGGGACAATGACATACTTGTTGTGAGGGTTGTAAGGAATTTTCTCCTTTTGGAACCCAATCCCCTACCTGTTTCCACTGTTGTTTAAGTACATGGCAGTAACAGCATCTGTGGACCAGGTCCAATTCAGTGATTTTTCAAAATCAGATTTTAATTTAGCCATTTAAGCTTTAAGTTGCCTGTTTTTCTCAAGCTCACGACACACGCTTGTTTTAACATCATTTAGTTCTTTTTCAAGTTCAATATATTTCTCACTGGATATCTCATTTCCTTTCTCTAAGCTTGAGGCACCAGGTTCTAATTTAAGTCCCTCAATTGTTTCTCCTAGGTCTGTGATTACCACCAAAAGATCATCTCTTTCTTGTTCAACATCATTGATTTTCTCAGCTAGAGTATTCTTCTCAGTGTTCAGGTTCTCCACTCCTTTAGGTCCACTACCACGACAGTTAGATCATCTCTCTCATCTTCTGCACTATTTTTTTTTCCAGCTAGTGTTTCCTTATCCTTCTCAAAATTACTTATGGTATCTTTTAGGTCCACGACTACCACTATCAAATCATCTCTCTCATTTTCTACACTGTTGAGTCTACAGGTTAAAGATTCTTGTTCTTTATCAAGCTCACTTATGGTTTCTTTCAAATCTACCACACACACAACTAAATCATCTCTAGACTATTGAGTTTCTCCTAGCTCTATGATTTAAGAATCTTTGTCATCAATTAAACTATAGTAAGCATCAATAAGAACATTTTCCAAAGATATTAACTTTTTTGAGGAGTAGGATTTCAGAATTCTTTGAACATCCCTGAAGTTTACCTCAACATTTTCATCTTTTTCATCATCATCAGACTGAGCCATTAGCGCGAACAGTGAATCATACATCTTGGGCTTGTTCTCTACTGCCATTATAGAACTGTTATCTTCTTCTGGTTCCTCCTTTGATTCACTAGATGAACCTCCCCAGGCGGCAAGAGCTTGCTTCACAACATTATCAGCAACACTCTTCCAGCTGAATCGTTTGTCGGGAACCTGGTTCTTCTTGGCAGTCTTGTCAGCGTTGTGCTTGTAAGGCTCCTGCTTCAGTACTGGACAGTCCTTGATGAAATGCCCAGGTTTTCCACACTTGTGGCAAAGATCATAGTTTCTTGATTGCTTGAGCTACCTCTTCTTGGTATACCACCATTCCTTCAGACCATTTTTTGAAATCTCTTGGTGAGATAAGCCATGTCACCATCTTTCTCACTTGAGTTATTTTCTTCAGCTTTTAGAACCATGTTCTTTTCCCTTTTTGGTTCTCTTCTCTCAATGTATTTCTTCTTCTTAAACTCATATGTCTTATAATTCCCAATCAACTCATCCATTGTCAGAGTTTGTAGGTCTTTTGCTTCAGTGATAGCATTCACTTTACTTTCCCAAGAACCAGGTAGGACACTCAGAATCTTTCACACCAGCTTGTTCCTGGGAATTATTTCACCTAGAGAATGAAGCTTATTGATGATAGATGTGAATCTAGTATGCATGTCTTGTATAGACTCATCATCCTTC
Source organism: Nicotiana undulata (assembly GCA_005239495.1). Lineage (NCBI taxonomy): Eukaryota > Viridiplantae > Streptophyta > Magnoliopsida > Solanales > Solanaceae > Nicotiana > Nicotiana undulata. Next base: position 28,783 of record ML293973.1, on the reverse strand, counting down.
ATTCGGAATAGCTCGTACTTAGTTGTGAGCATGTCTTAACCTGAGTTGTTCCTTCGTGAGCAGTCTCCAAGGCATCCCATATCTCTTTTGCTGATCGGCAGGCTGATATTCTATTGTACTCATCAGGTCCTATTCCGCACACCAAGATTTTCTTGGCACGGAAGTTCTTCTCCACAACCTTCCTATCAACGTCACTGTATTTGTTTCTTGTCTTAGGCACCAATATCCCATCTTTTCCTACCTTCTTCATAGGAACATGTGGACCGTCACAAATGACATCCCACATTTGAGAATCTTCAGCCATTATAAAGTCGTGCATACGAGTTTTCCACCACCCATAATACTGGTCGTTGAATCTAGGAGGTCGATATGTTGATTGTCCTTCTTCGAAGTTGGGAGGAGCAGCCATTAGAGATCCTTTCTAGGTGTTAACCTTTTAGAAAGAACCTGCTCTGATACCAATTGATAGTTTTTAGGAGGCTGCAAACTGTAAAGCGACCTAGTCCTTTACCAGTTCCCTCAGAGATATCAATAGAAACATTAAGTAAAAGAGGCAAGGGATTTTTACGTGGAAAAATCCCAACACAAGGGGACAAACACCACGACCTACTCTGGTATAATTTCAACTCCACTAACTTGTAATCTTAACTATTACAAGCCACTTTGTAATGACACTCTTACAAAGACTTTAACATACTAACTTGCAATACCTATTACAAGCCACTTTGTCACTCACTAGTTACAAAGACTTTAGACTTATGACTACACTAGTCATAACACAAACACAAAAGGTTTATGGTTTTGAAATTCCTAAAACCGTGCTTCTAAGAAAGCAAGTAGGATACAATGAAAGGCAAAATACACGATTATAACTCAACTAAGGACACCTAACAACGCGTTGTGGAACATGTCCGTATTAGTGGAGTTGTCTTCTTGTTCTTGACACACTTGAGTCTTCAATGCAAGAGCAACTCTTCAATGCTTGAGAGAATGTTTTTAGTAAATGCTCAAGTGAATATCTTGTTTATCTCCAACCAAGATATTATTTCCTTAGGACATCCCAAGAAGGATACCCATGCTTAGTTGGTACACTTCTTAACCAATGGGAAGTGACTGTTGTACTGTTACTGCACTGTAGCGTGTACAGTTGTAGCAGTCACTTTTCTATCACAGCTTTCCAGCTGTAGAATTGACCTGTACTTCCGCCAGTGAGAATATTAAGGGATCAGGTCCCTAAACTATTTCTTTGTGAGTTCACATGTGCACTGCACATATTCTTGAGTTCATGCTGACTGGTTGTGTTGGTTATGCATCAGTGTCCTGTATCTGGTTCTTTACATGAAAGTTTGTTAGATCATCAAAATAGAATACTAACCTATCAGAGGAGGTAGCTCGTCTATTCAACAAGGGCCACCTTCGAGATTTCTTAAGCGATCGAGCCAATAACCATTTCAAAGAAAGGGACGCCAACAGGAAAAATGAACAAGAAGAGCCACAACATGTGATCTATATGATCGTCGGTGGGATCGATATTCCACAAGAGCCCGTGTTCAAACGCACCAAAGTATCCATAACAAGAGAAAAACGAACAAGAGATTATGTGCCAGAAGGAACCTTATCATTCAACGATGAGGAAGCAGAAGGAATCTCTCAACCCCACAATGATGCTCTAGTTATTTCTATCCTTATGAACATAATTTAGGTTAAACGTGTGTTAATTGATCAAGGGAACTCAGAAAATATAATTCAATCGAGGGTCGTAGAGCAGCTCGGCCTACAAGATCAAATCGTACCCAGCTCGGGTCCTGAATGGTTTCAACATGGCTAGCGAAACAACTAAAGGTGCAATCATTTTACCGCTAAACATAGCTGGGACTATACAAAAAACCTAGTTCTATGTAATCGAGGGCGACATGAGGTACAATGCCCTGCTCGGAAGGCCCTGGATTCACAACATGAGGGCAGTCCCTTCGACTCTCCACCAAATGCTGAAATTCCCAATGCCATACAAAGTGAAAACGGTATATGGGGAGCAACATGCTGCAAAATAAATGTTTTCGGTCGATGAGGTAATACCGATATAGGTGATTTCGACAACAAAGGAATAGGAGGTCAAAGGAAAATAGGAGGCCAAATAGCAACCACAACCACCATCCTCGACTAAGTCAGAATAACAGGGAATAGAAGAAGAGGACAATGATTACTAGATCCCTTGATCCTTCATTATTCCCGAAGATTCCAACGCCACCAAATCGACTGTCCAAGAGCTGGAACAGGTTATACTGATCGAGTATCTACCCGAACGAAAGGTATACCTGGGTATGGGGTTAACCCCCGAACTCAGGAAAAACTCATTAAATTTCTTATTGATAATATGGATTGTTTTGCTTGGTCCCACTTAGATATGACAGGGATCCCACTGGAGATAACAACACATCGATTAAGTCTGGATCCGAAGTTCAGACCAGTAAAACAAAAGAAAAGGCCCAGTTCGAGGTAAAACATGCATTCATCAATGACGAGGTAACCAAACTTCTAAAAATAGGATCCATTCGGGAAGTAAAATATCCCGAATGGTTAACAAACGTAGTTGTAGTCCCTAAAAAGGGGAACACACTTAGGATGTTCGTAGATTATAAAGATTTAAAGCAAGCATGTCCCAAAGACTCTTTTCCTCTGTCGAATATTGATCATATGATCGATGCCACGGTCGTCCATGAGATCCTTAGTTTTCTCGACGCCTACTCCGGGTACAATCAAATTCAAATGAACCCGGAGGATCAAGAAAAGAATTCATTCATCACTAAGTATGGCACATATTGTTATAACGTAATGCCTTTTGGACTAAAAAATGCTGGTGCTACTTACCAACGCCTAGTAAGCAAAATGTTCGGAGAGCAAATAATTAAATCAATGGAGGTATATATTGACGATATGCTAGTTAAGTCCCTGAGCGCAGAGGACCATTTAACACATTTGCAGGAAACTTTCAACATAGTGAGAAAATACAATATGAAGCTCAACTCCGAGAAATGTGCCTTCAGGGTCGGTTCGGGCAAGTTCCTAGACTTTATGATGTCGAATCGGGGAATCGAAATCAATCCCGATAAAATCAAGGCGATCGAAGACATCACAGTCGTGGATAGCGTTAAGGCCGTACAAAGATTGACAGGGTGAATAGCCGCCTTAGGCCTGTTCTTTGAGGTCTTTAGATCGAAGCCACAGGTTCTTCTCGCTGCTCCAAATGAAGAACAATTTTGCTTGGACCCCGGAATGCCAACAGGCGTTCGAAGGATTGAAGTGGTATCTCCCCGAGTCCACCATTGCTTCATACTCTGAAAGCATACGAACAACTCTACTTATACGTAGCACTTTCGGGAGTCGTGGTAAGTGGTGTCCTAATTCGAGAAGAGCAAGGTATTGAATTTCCCATTTATTATGTTAGTCGAACTTTAGGTGAGGCCGAGACCTGGTACCCACACTTAGAAAAATTGGCGCTTGATCTTATAAGCGCCTCTAGGAAACTAAAACCGTATTTTCAGTGTCACCCAATTTGTGTGGTGACCACTTATCTTCTTCGTAATGTTTTGCATAAGCTCGAACTCTCAAGTCGATTGGCCAAATGGGTCATCGAACTTAGTGGGTACGATATCGAGTATCAACCCCGAACGGACATCAAGTCTCAAATCTTAGCAGACTTCGTGGCCTACTTCACGCCAGCCCTCGTACCAGAGGTCAAAAAGGAACTTTGGTTAAAGTCGGGTACGTATTCGGGGGTGTGGACCCTTTTCACAGACGGCACATCAAATGTGAAGGGGTCTGGGCTAGGCATCATTTTGAAGCCTCCCACAAGCAATACAATTAGGCAATCTATCAAAACTTCTAAGTTGACTAACAATGAGGCCGAGTACGAGGCCATGATTGCAGGTCTCAAACTGGCTAAAAGCTTGGGAGCGGAGGTCATCGAGGCCAAATGTGACTCCCTACTGGTGGTAAACCAAGTCAACAGAACCTTCGAGGCCCTAGAGGATTGAATGCAGAGGTACTTGGATAAATTGTAGGTAACATTACATCGATTTAAAGAATGGACCTTACAGCACACACCTCAAGAACAAAACAGTGAGGCCAATGCCCTTACAAATTTTGGGTCATTGGTCGAAGATGATGAAATCAGTTCGAGGACTGTCGTACAACTTTTGAAGTTAGTGGTCGAAGAAGGACATGCCCAAATAAACTCCACAAGCCTAACCTGGGATAGGAGGAACAAATACATCGAGTATCTGAAAAGCAGAAAATTCCCGTCGGACCCTAAGGAATTGAGGACTCTACGAATGAAGGCGGCACGATTCACTCTAGCCGATGATGGAAATTTAATACAGAAGGATGTTCAATGGACCGTTGGCAGTATGTTTGGGACCGAGAGACACCAACTACGTCCTACGAGAAATTCACAAGGGTACGGTACTTGTGGAAACCATTCTGGTGCCGAATCACTGGTTCATAAAATCATCAACGCGGGATATTATTGGGACAATATGGAAAAAGACACTAAGGAATTCATTCAAAAATACGACAAGTGCAAAAGGAATGCGCCGATGATCCACCAGCCCGGATAGAAACTTTATTCAGTCTTATCCCCATAGCCATTCATGAAATGGGGAATGGACATCGTCGGCCCTATGCCATCGGCCCCAGGTAAAGCAAAATTCATTTTATTTATGACTGGCTATTTATCTAAATGGGTTGAAGCACATGCCTTCGAAAAAGTCAGAGAAAAAGAAGTTGTAGACTTCATCCAGGATCACATCATATGCCTATTCGGGATACTAATAGTAGGTGAATTAGACTATATTTTTACCCTTAATGAACCATACTTTAATGTGTTTTAAGTGCAAATAATGATAACAAAATGCTTTGATCAGTGTTTTTATGCTTTGCAGGATATAATCTATGATAGGAGCTACTTTGCAGCGTTTTGGAGTCAACTAAGTGAGTTTAAGGACAATCGAGAAGAACCCGTGAGAAAAGAACAAGAAAAAAAAAAGCGAAGATTGCTGGAAAGGAGCCCACCGCGACCGCGGTCGACTTCGGCTGGAGCGCGGTGGGAAAGACAGCAAGATTCAGAATGTGTGTGATCCACCGTGGTCGCGCTGCGTTCCTGCCGCGGCCACGGGCGAACGCTGAAAGGCCAGAAAAAGTGAAGGACCAAAGTGCAAAACACGGGAATAATTTGCCTAAACCTATTTAAATATTATAAACTCGCCCAAGAGACTATCAGGCTTATTTATATACTCAAGTAGGAGGCAAGAATCATTGTGAGATGACAAGCAACAATTAGAGTTTTTCTATTCTCTTTCTTTGATCTTTATTTTGAGAATTATGATTTCTTTTGAGTTTTTATTGTGTTTAAGCATGAGTAGCTAACTTCTTTAATCTAAGGTTTTGGTGGAACCCGTTGAGGATGAACTTGTTGTTATAATAATATAGTTTTGTTTGGTTTTCAATCTCTATTTGTTCAACTACGTTCTTGTTGTAGTTGATTGAAGGGCCCTCAATTAGTTGTTCCTATTTAGTATTTATCTACTTGAGAGAGAGTGCATATTTAGGTAATTGTTGAACAACATCACTCCTGGAGTATAGGAGAGATCCATAACCGAGGGTTTAAAGGTTGGATTAGAGATAACGATACCTTGGGTGCAATCTAAAGTGAACTGTAATGCAATTTAGCTAGCGTAACTTGAGAGAGTGCGTCTAGTAGATTATCATAATTACTTGAGAGAGATTTATGATAGCTGGAGTGTTCATGATTGATAGAGATAACTAAAGCAAAACTATAGAAAATATACAAGAAAGGATTCTATCTACGGGGGAAACCATAACCTTAGATCTTTATCTCATTTGTTGACACCTCAGTAGTAGTTAATCTTTAGTTTTATTTTTTTCGTTCAGCTGTAGTAGTAAAAATACCGGAAAGTAATATTCATAACTTTTGGGAAAGTTGATTATTGAGAATCTAGTACTCTAACAACAACAATTGATAGGTTAATTCCCTGTGGGATTCGACTCTGGGCTAAATACTCAGATTATATTTGCAACGCCCACTTAGTCTTTTTATAAGACATAGTTGAGCGTGATCAAATTTTGGTGCCGTTGCCGGGGAATTAACGGCATTATCCATTGTAGTTGGAGGAAAATACAAAATTCTTAAGTATAGTCAATTTTCTTTGATTTCTTTCATATATTGAAACTCTAACGTTTTCTGAATCGGTTGTACAGGTGCATGCCTAGAAACTCATCGAGAACTGGTGAAGTATTTGAAGCCTTACCAGACCCCGAAAAAGTTTTCAAGGCCTTGAATAGGGCCAACCGGAAAAGCAAGCAACAACCACTCATTGAACACATTGAAACAGACATGGCAGACCTGAATGACATGAACAACAATAATAATGGGGAAGAGGGGTTGACCCATCCAGACACATTGTGTCGCCTGGGGTTCCTATTGCACCTGAGGCACCTTTGTATGACTGGGCACAACCCATAGCGGAGAATTTGTCCATCGTGATCATGGTCCCGTAGATAGAAGCTGAGTCCTTTCAAATCACAAATAACATGATGCACTTGTTGCAGAATAAGGGGCTATTTTTGGGGTCATACATTGAAGATCCCCAGCAGCATTTGAAGAACTTCTTGTCAATCTGCAAGACACAGAGGCAACCAAACGTCACTTCGGAGGCAATAAGACTATTGCCATTTTCGTTCTTAGTGATAGGAGTAGCCCATACTTGGGTCAACTCACTCCCTATCAATTCTATAACTACATGGGAGGAGTTGGTCAAGCATTTCTTTAATGAATTTAATCCACCAAACAAGACAACGCAACAAATTGATGAGATCTTGAGCTTCAGGAAGAAGCCTATGGAGACACTGCTGGAGACATGGGAACAATTTAAAGGGATGCTGGTAGTCTGTCCTCACCATGGTATTCCAGAACAGATGTTGGGGCAGCGATTTTATATGGGTCTGGCGGATGGTGTGAAAGCTAATGTTGATGCTTCAGCTAGTGGAGCATTCCTAAGTAAGGCGTGGAGAGAAAGCCAGGCTTTACTTGATAAAATGGCACAAAATTCAGGGCGGACGACCATGGGTGCAACTATTACCCCAATCATTAACTCAGTGCCATTAGATCCATCCAACTCTATTGCTGAAAATATGGCAACTTTGATGACACGGATGAGCTTACTTATGAAAAAGGTAGAGGAGTCAGGGCAGAAGCAGCAAGTTCATATTGTGGATACTACCAATGGGGGTTTATGCGCATCTTGCATTAGTCAACCAATTGGTAATCAGTGGAATGCATACATCGATCATCTTCACTACCCGGAGAATATGAATTATGTGTCAAACTATGGAGGCCAGAGACAGGGTGGACAAAATTGGAGTCAGCAAGCTCAGCCATACAGACCACCTCATCAGCAGCATAACAATGGAAATATGGGTGCCATGAGACCTAATGGTAATGTGGCGCCTTACCAAAGGCCACAAGGGTTTAACAATCAAAATCAGCAGCAGGTATACCACCCCCTCAGCAACAACATGGGGGGAGACAAGAAGATGGTTTTCAAAGCTTGAAGCGATGATGCAACAGGTGATTGGGTCAACTGCCAAAACTAGTGAAAGAGTAGATGCACCCGATTCAGCTATTAAAAATATTGAAGTGCAAATGAGCCAGATATCAATGTCCTTGAGTAATCGTCCTCTTGGGACTTTTCCTGAAGACACTAAGGTAAATCCTAAGGACCAGGACCCAAAGCAGCTGATGGCAGTGAGTCTCCGCAATGGAAGGGACTTAGACTTGGAACAGGAGATAAAGCGTGAAAGCAGACAGGCTGAGACACTGGTACCAGTGCCGATTGAACTTGATGATTCAACAAACTTGACCAAGGTAACAGTGCATCCTACTGAAAGAGAACCCAGTGCGCAAAGTGAAGCTGAAAAAGAAGTGGAGATAGCCCAGGAGCCGGTAGTTGAGGTGGTGGCTGATAAAGAGAAATCCCAAATCACTGGGAAAAAGAGACCGCCAACACCATTCCCTCAGAGGCTGGCCAAATACCAAAAGGATGAACAGTACAAAAAGTTCTTGGATATGCTGAAACAGATATAGGTAAACATTCCTTTAATTGATGCTTTGAAGGAGATGCCTGGCTATGCGAAGATGATGAAGGACTTGATGTCCCGAAAATTCTATTTCCAAGACTTGGCAATTGTTACCCTTACTCAGACTTGCAGTGTTGTACTGACACGACCACTTGCAGAAAAGTTGTCTGATCTAGGGAGTTTTACAATTCATTGCACCATTGGCAATTTTGCTTTTGCCAAAGCACTGTATGATTTGGGGGCCAATATTAATATCATGACATTGGCCATTTACAAGAGACTGGGGATCGGTAGAGCCAGACCAACTTCTATGTTATTGCAGCTGTCTGACAGGACAGTGAAGAGACCGTCAGGCATTCTGGATGATGTTTTGGTGCAAGTGGGGAAGTTTGTGTTCCCTGCTGATTTTGTGATACTGAATTCTCGAGTGGATGAGGATATTCCCATAATCTTGGGAAGGCCATTCTTGGCCACAGGAAGAGCCCTCATTGATTGTGAAACTGGGGAGCTCAAGATGAGGCTAAACGATGAAGAAATCACATTCAATGTGCAGAAATCCATGAGGCGACCGAGTGAATTCGCCAATTGTTCTCTCATTGATGTTGTGGATGTGATAGTGGAGGAAGATGACGCGTCCTTAACTATTGAGGACCCCCTTGGTGCATGTTTGATGAATTTGGAGGAGGTAAATGGGGAAGAATTGGTAGAATGGGTGTTAGAACTTGAAGGTAAAGAGGTCTGGCTGAGGGCTCTCGAGTTTGAGCCATTACACTTAGAGAAAAGAGAGAGCCCGCCAGCCAAACAATCTATAGAAGAACCACCCAAACTAGAGTTGAAACCACTACCAGCCCATCTCAGGTACGCGTTTCTTGGACCTAACTCTACTCTGCCTGTTATTATCTCATCAAGTTTGTTAGATGTGCAGACAAATTAGATGTTACATTTACTCACTGAGTGCAAGACTTCCATAGGATGAACCATGGCAGACATCAAACGGATCAGCCCGACATACTGTATGCACAAGATTCTCCTGGAAGATGGCCACAGACCTTCCAGGGAACACCAAAGGCGCTTGAATCCAAACATGAAGGGAGTGTTGAAGAAAGAAATCATCAAGTGGTTATATGCGGGAATCATTTTCTCCATCTCTGACAGCAACTAGGTTAGCCCAGTGCAATGTGTTCCAAAAAAGGGTGGCATGACGGTTGTGAGAATGACAACAATGAGCTGATATTGACAAGAACTGTCACTGGCTGGAGAATTTGCATAGATTACAGAAAGCTAAATCTTTCCACCCGGAAAGATCACTTCTCACTTCCCTTCATTGATCAAATGCTCGACAGACTGGCAGGGAGGTCTCACTTTTGTTTCCTGGATGGGTACTCGGGGTACAATCAAATTTCAATCGCCCCATAAGACAAGGAAAATACCTCTTTCATATGTCCCTATGGGATATTTGACTTCAGAAGGATGCCATTCGGCCTCTACAATGCACCTGCCACATTTCAAAGGTGCATGATGACCATATTCACTTACATGGTCGAAGATATCATGGAGGTATTCATGGATGATTCCTCAGTAGTGGAAAATTCATTTGATGAGTGCCTAGCAAATATGACCCGTGTGTTAAAGAGGTCCATTAAGACAAACCTCGTGCTTAACTGGGATAAGTGCCATTTCATGGTGCAAGAAGGGATCGTCTTGGGACACTTGGTGTCGAGCAAAGGAATTGAGGTGGACCGCGCTAAAGTAGATGTGATTGAAAAGCTTCCACCACCCACATCGGTCATAGCTATACGTAGTTTCCTTGGGCATGTCGGGTTCTTCCGGCGATTCATCAAAGATTTTTCCAATATAGCCAACCCTCTCTGTAAGTTTCTTGAAAAACATAACCCCTTTGTGTTTTCTAATGATTGCAGGGTGGCTTTCGAGGAGCTGAAAAAGTGAATAGTCACGGCCCTGATAATTGCTGCCCCTAACTAGGAGCAATCGTTTGAACTCATGTGTGATGCCAGTGACTATGCAGTGGGAGCCGTGTTAGGTCAGCGCAAAGATAAGATAATGCACCCAATGTACTACACAAGTAGGACATTGAGTGGAGCTCAGCTGAACTACACGGTGACCGAAAAAGAGATGTTGGATGTAGTATCCGCCTTCGACAAGTTCAGATCATACTTGATGGGGTCGAAGGTGATTGTGTACACCAGTCATGCAGCTATCAGATATTTGATTGAAAAGAAAGAATCCAAGCCGCACCTAATTCGTTGGGTGCTGCTGCTACAAGAGTTTGATTTAGAGATTCATGACCGCAAGGGCACAGAGAACCAAGTTGCTAACCACCTGTCACGACTTGAAGGTGCTGAGAATGCAGTAGAAGCAGAGGATATTCTGGAAACTTTTCTAGAAGAGCAACTACTCTCCACGAGCATGGAGGATGTGCCATGGTATGTAGATATTGCAAACTACCTGGCAAGTGGTATTGAACCTTATGAATTCTCATCTATCCAAAAGAAAAGGTTTTATCGTGATTGCCGCAATTACTATTGGGATGAACCTCACTTGTTTAGAATTTGTATTGATAACACGATCTGGAGGTGTGTCGCCGAGATAGAGCAATTTTCTGTTTTGCAAGCTTGTCACGCATCAGCGTATGGAGGACATTTTGGAGGAGTTCGAACAACAGCTAAGGTGTTAGAGGTCGGCTTCTACTGGCCAACTGTGTTCTAAGATGCTCACCAATGGGTGAAGGGTTGTAATGAGTGTCAAAGGACGGGGAACATATCCCGCCGTCATGAGATGCCCATGAACCCGATACAAGAAGTGGAGGTGTTTGATGTGTGGGGGATTGACTTCATGGGTCCCTTTGTCAGCTCCTATGGAAATAAGTACATACTTGTTGTAGACTACATGTCCAAATGGGTGGAAGCTGCAGCATTCCCTACCAATGATGCATGAGTGGTGGCGGGTTCTTGAAGAAAAACATATTCACCCGTTTTGGGATCCCAAGGGCCATTATTAGTGACGGAGGCACTCGCTTGTGCAATCGTATCTTCGAAAAGCTACTAGCCAAGTATGATATGCGCCACAAGGTGGAAACCCCTTATCACCCTCAGACGAGTGGTCAGGTTGAGGTATCAAACCGTGAAATCAAGAGTGTGCGACCAAAACAGTAAACTCCACAAGAACTGATTGGGCAAAAAAGCTTGATGACGCACTCTGGGCCTATAGAACTGCATTTAAAATGCCAATTGGTATGTATCCATACAAATTGGTGTTTGGAAAGTCCTGTCACCTGCCTGTAGAGCTGGAATATCGAGCTTGGTGGGCACTGAAACAGTTGAACATGGATCTTGACGCTGCGGGTGAAAGTTGAGTCACGGAGTTGCATGAGTTGGAAGAATTCAGGTATCAAGCATTTGAAAGCACAAGGCTATATAAAGAGAGAATGAAGAGGTTACACGACAAAAACATTGTGGACCGCAACTTCAAACCCGGAGATAAAGTATTGCTATATAATTCAAGACTGAGATTATTTCCGGGTAAGCTTAAGTCCCGATGGTATGGACCATTCGGAGTGGTCGAAGTGTTTCCCTCTGGTGTTGTGGAGATTGCTACTAAAGATGGGTCCAACACCTTCAAGGTTAATGGACAGAAATTAAAATTGTATGTGGGGATGAATGAGACCAACGAGTTGTCTGTGGTGCATCTTTTTGAACCTCGGAGTTGAGCGAGCCTTAAATGCGCTCATTCTGCATCGTGCCGTGATATTAAACCAGGCGCTTCATGGGAGGCAACCCATCGATTGTTGTATTCGTTGTGCCGCGACGTTAAATCAAGCGTTGCGTGTGAGGCAACCCATGATTTTAGTTGTTTTCTCTTTTGTGTGTTGTAGGTTATGTACATGCAACCAACCCTTTATCGAGTGTGCAGGACAAGCTTGGAGGTGTGTGGAGCAAAGACGAGGTCATAAAACAACTCTGGTACGGTAAATGTATGAGGAAAACAAAGCAAAGGTCGAACCTCAGTCACCGCGTCCACGAAAGAACCGCAGCGCGACCGCGGTGGAAATTCAATGTTCTGAACTGTGACGCACGTTCGTCGCCACAACCACGGTGAACCGCGGCGCGACCGCGGCAAAATACCAATTTTCTGAATCACCTTCACCGCGACCGCGGCGAAATGCGGTGCGACCGCGGCAAAAGTGGGTACTCTCTGAATCTCACCGGGACCGCGGAGAAACGCGGTGCGACCGCGGCAAAAGTGCCAACTCTCTGAATCTCCCACCCTTGCCTAAACAGCGACCGCGGTCGACCGCGACGCGACAGCGACGAGTAATCTGCCCACCCAGGTAAGTGTTTTCTTTTGATATTTTGATTTTTTTTAACCTTTCCTCCACTTAACCACTTTCCCCCATTATTCTAAAACTTAATCCCTAATTCCCCTCTTTTCTCTCCCCAACTTCCCCAGCGCCTCACGTTTTACCCCCTTTTCCTCTTCACAGACTAACGTCCCTCCCCTTTCCCCCCAGATTTTCTTCCTCAACTTCCCCTCTCTCTCTAACCTCCATCGCTATCCACTCACTACTCTCACCCACATCCCTGCTCAAGTAAGTCTCTTCTCCTCTATTCTCTCTTAATTATTTTTCTTGTTTCTCTATTTATTTTGTAGTAATTGTTGTATTGTAGATGTAATGGTGATTCTTCACCATATTTAGGCTAGATTGTTTGGGTCTTTTTCTCTGTGGACTTGACTTAGGGTGTTTTAGTGTAACAATTGACTATGGTGGGAGAGATTCCATATTGTTGAAAGGACTTTGGTACTTGTTTGGGGTTGAAATTGGGGAGGAATTATGCCATATAGGGCTAATGTATGCTTGTCACGAATTAGGCCCATCTAGTGTTTGTAAAATTGCCCCATTGAGCAAATATTGGTATTGTGACCGTCGCAGTGGTGAAGTATGAGTAATCACCCGATAGGCACGCGAATTGATCACTCTATGACGATAAACCTTGTTGTCACAGGTACCATGTATCGCTCAAGGAAAAGAAGAACCTCGACAAGCACTAGCCAGTTCGACTCCACCCGATTCGTTTCAAAAGACGCTGAAGATAGATTTGGGGAAAAAGCGGCCAGGAAAATGGTCCACGGAGTTCCGGTTGACATGGCCGCACTACAGTATGAATGCCCATAGATGTTTACTGAAATAGGGAGACACCAATTAGACATCTTCTTTGAAGAACCTAAGGAGGCTAACATTTTGATGGTTCGGGAATTCTATGCGAATTGCCCGGAACATGAGAACCGGGTGGTCACAGTACAGATAACTAAGGTGAATGCCTCGGTGGAGGCCATACGCCAGGCATACAGGCTTCCAACCTTATCTGGGGATCTTGATCACTACCAACTTCATCAGCAACCACCGGTGAATTGGACCATGCTTGTGCGGACAATCTGTGTGGGAGGGGTGCCCACACGGGTAAAACATGGCATCACGTTGAACTCCAATTCTTTCACTTGGGAGGCCAAATGCTGGTTCATCATAATCTGTAGCCGCCTGTTGCCCTCTATCAACACCACTGATGTCAACCCCACTCGTGCAGTGATGGTTTGGTGTTTTGCCAACCGACTTGACATTGATGTCGCCCAGGTGCTCCATGATGAAATGTTCATCCGATCTCCTGAGATAGTGAAAGGGTTCTATTTACCTTCACTAGTCACCAGGATGTGCTGAATAGCCAAGGTCCCTGAGAATCGCCTCCTTGATGGAAAACTGGCGAAGAAGGCCTCGTTCAAAGCTAGCAAAATATTAGTGGGCAAAGAGCAGTCGGTCCCTCCTGTTGTTGATGATGAGGATGAGATTGTACCTGATGTTGCACCGCCTAGGCCAACACATGATGAGGCGGGTCCCTCTCAACCTCGGCAGAGCACCAGGCTGTCAACCTTGGAGGATGATGTGGCTGACATTCGCACCTCGGTTGACAACCTCAATGCCAGAATGGATGCTATGGCCACCCAAAATGCCAAGTCCGAAAAGCGGATAATGTCCTGGTTTCGTGCATTAGGGCGCATATGTCACCTCAACCCGGCCACCGTCTCTGATGACGAATGAACACCAGGGAAGTCTCCTTACCTCACTGTGCTTTATTTTTGTTGACATGAGGACATGCTAATTTTTCAAGTGTGGGTAGGGGCTATTTGTGTTGTTGTATATGTTTGACAGTTTTAGGTTTGTTTAGTTTGGTTGGTTGTTGATAATTGAATTTGTTTCTATGTGACTAATATCGACTTGGCCCGAAGACGGACACCTTTCGACGGGTCTCTTGAGGGTATCGAGTCGAGCTTAAAAAAAAATTTGGACTCTTCCCGACGATGGACCTGTTCTTGAGGGAAGTTAGTCCAAAGAAAACACCAAAAAGATTTTTTTTTTTTAGGTAGTGTAGTAACTCCCCCTTGGTTTTTCTTTTGACCACGATTCTTTTCCAAGGGTTTAGCTTGAACCGGGTATAGTTAGTTTCTTTTTTTAGTTGTTAGGTTTAGTTTGGGCGAGAAGCTGAATGGAAAAATGCATCCCTTAGTGTGTTACACCCGAACACCAAAGACTCTTGGGTGTGACGCTTAGGCTCATTTGTTGACTCTTGTAGATGCCTTAATTTTTCATGTTGTAACTAACTTGAATGCTCAGTGGAGTGTTTTGATGAACCAATCTGGAGTGAATTATGTGCCATGTGTGTGTAAGGTATTTGCATTGTACTCTATGTCCACATTTGATACCTAGAACTTGCCTTGTGTGTGTGCAAAGAGAAATAGTAGTTTGTTCAGTCTTAGAAGTGATATAGGCATTTATTTGTTAAGCCAGACATAAATATGTATCCACCTACTTGCAATTCACCATAGTAAACCCCTTTGAGCTTATAAGCTTGTTTTGTTGGCAACCACATTACAAACCATACCCAGTTGTTTGAATAGCCTGCCTGTTTGAACCCTATACCTCCTATAAGCACTTGAATTGTAGAGAACATGTAAAAGTCTAAGTGTGGGGTGGTGGTCTAGTTTTTGAGTGGAATCAACAAAATAGAAAGAATGGTGCGAAGCATAAAAGAATGAACACTACTGGAAAAAAAATACAGGAATAATGAAGGACAATGAATAAATACAGTCCTTGATGGGTGGTGAGTTGAAACAAAAATGCACCTAATGAAATTTTGGGGTAAACTAAAGAGAGTGGTGGAAATTCTGGCCAACATAAGAATGGGATGAAAGCTACAGTAGTTGTATTAAAAGTGCTTAGGGAGGTTAGTCACTATATCTAAAGATATCCTACCCGTCCCTTAGCCTACACTACAACTAAATGAAGACCTAATTGATCTTAGACTGAATGTACTCGATTAGTAGAGTATTACACTACGAGCAAGCTTATGGTGTATCTTTGTGGCATATGAATGTTCTTTCCGAGAGTGAGTGAATTCTTTCTACTTTAAGTTCCTATTTGTTCTTAATATTACTCTTGTGGAACTACTCTCGATTGTGCGATGTGAGAGCATGTGATTCATGATGGAAAGGTAAATCTTGACCTCTGTGTAGAGTACTTTGAGGAAGTAAGAATATGGCATGGCATGTGAGAGTAGCCGCTTGAGGCATATATGTTACACGGCTAGGTACAATACTTGTAAAATGTTCATGGCGTGATACCATAGGGAAAGATTGAGAAGATGAGACCTGTAGAGTGTGGTTTTGCTGCTCGAGAACGAGCAACGGTTTAAGTGTGGGGTGTTGATAGTAGGTGAATTAGATTATATGTTCACCCTTAATGAACCATACTTTAATGTGTTTTAAGTGAAAATAATGATAACAAAATGCTCTTATCAGTGTTTTTATGCTTTGCAGGATATAATCTATGATAAGAGCTACTTTGGAGCGTTTTGGAGTCAACTAAGTGAGTTTAAGGCCAATCGAGAAGACCCGTGAGAAAAGAACAAGAAAAAAAGCGAAGATTGCTGGAAAAGAGCCCATTGCGATCGCGGTCGACCGTGGCTGGAGCGCGGTGGGCAAGACATCAAGATTCAGAATGTGCGTGATCTACCGTGGTCGCGCCGCGTTCCTGCCGCGGGCGAACGCTGAAAGGCCAGAAAAACTGAAGGACCAAAGTGCAAAACACGAGAATAATTTGCCTAAACCTATTTAAACATTATAAACTCTCCCAAGAGACTATCAAGCTTATTTTTAGACTCAAGTAGGAGGCAAGAATCATTGTGAGAAGACAAGCAACAATTAGAGTTTTTCTATTCTCTTTCTTTGATATTTATTTTGAGAATTATGATTTCGTTTGAGTTTTTATTGTGTTTGAGCATGAGTAGCTAACTTCTTTAATCTAAGGTTTTGGTGGAACCCGTTGAGGATGAACTTGTTGTTATAATAATATAGTTTTATTTGGTTTTCAATCTCTATTTGTTCAACTACGTTCTTGTTGTAGTTGATTGAAGGGCCCTCAATTAGCTGTTCCTATTTAGTATGTATCTACTTGAGAAAGAGTGCATATTTAGATAATTATTGAACAACATCACTCCCGGAGTATAGGAGAGATCTATAACCGAGGGTTTAAAGGTTGGATTAGAGATAACGATACCTTGGATGCAATCTAAAGTGAACTGTAATGCAATTTAGCTAGCATAACTTGAGAGAGTGCGTCTAGTAGATTATCATAATTACTTGAGAGAGATTTATGATAGCTGGAGTGTTCATGATTGATAGAGATAACTAAAGCAAAACTATAGGAAATATAAAAGAAAGGATTTCATCAACGGAGGAAACCATAACCTTAGACCTTTATCGCATTTGTTTACACCTCAGTAGTAGTTAATCTTTAGTTTTATTATTTTTGTTCAGCTGTAGTAGTAAAAATACCGGAAAGTAATATTCATAACTTTTGGGAAAGTTGATTATTGAGAATCTAGTACTCTAACAACAACAATTGATAGATTAATTCCCTGTGGGATTCGACTCTGGGCTAAATACTCAGATTATATTTGCAATGCCCACTTAGTCTTTTTATAATACATAGTTGAGCGTGATCCGATACCTGCCGAAATCGTATGCGACAATGGAAAACAATTCATCAACACCAAGATAGCAAAGTTTCTTGAAGATCACAAAATAAAAAGGATTTTATCAACGCCATACCATCCTAAAGGGAACAGACAGGATGAGTCAACAAATAAGACCATCATTCAGAATTTAAAGAAAAGGTTGAATGACGCTAAGGGAAAAAGGAGAGAAATTTTGCCCGAAGTCCTTTGGGCGTATCGAACGACGTCAAAATCTAGTACGGGGGGCAACACCGTTCTCCTTAGTATATGGCACCGAAGCTCTGATCCAGTCGGAGAACCTAGCGCCAGGTTTCGATACGCAACGGAAGAGTCAAACCACGAGGCTATGAATACGAGCCTCGAGCTAATAGATGAAAAATGGGAAACCGCCCTCGTCCGAATGGCCGCACAAAAGCAACGCATCAAAAGGTACTATAATCGAAGGGCCAACTTTCGCCACTTTAGAATCGGGGACTTAGTTCTGAGAAAAGTCACCCTCAATACTCGAGACCCAAACGAAGGAAAACTCGGCCAAAATTGGGAAGGACCGTATCAGGTCCTCGACATCATCGGAAAGGTATCCTACAAGCTTGGCACGATGAATGACGAATAACTTCCAAATAATTGGAACGTATCACTCCTCAAACGATATTATTGTTGAGGTATGACCTTCTCAATTTTTCATTTACGTTTTATACTAACTTATTGTAGGTATTCGATCAAAGGCATCAAAGTTCTCTCCAAACATGAAGTCCTTAGGTATGAAAGCACACGTTACACTCTTTTTCCCTTCGACCGGTTTTTATCCCAAATGGGTTTTTCCGAAAAGGTTTTTAACGAGGCAACCATTGTTCGTTCTAACTTAGAGTATCCGAGGCTTCTTTACAATCAACCTCGAATACTGGGGGGCATCACCCTCAGATGTTATGTTTTCAAGGAAAATACTTCATGTCAATAGGGTATCGATAGGAATATTTTGTAAAGGACCAAACAGTCGAATGAAACGTGTCCATGTAGATTGCTCGAACCTTAGTGGAAAAACATGTACGCATGTAGGAACTATTGAAAGAAATATTTTTCCTTACCAGATAGTTCCTTAATGAAATTTCTACTTTACAAATTTCATGCTTATGATTTATTACGGAAACTGGCTCAAGGGCCGATCGCAACCAAACTTCGAATGATAAACTTCGTACTCGGGGACTGCCGTCCAAAAATTGACATGTTAGAATCTAAACATCGAGACCATAAGACCTTAAAAAGGCAACCCTAAATTTTATAGGCCAAGGCCACCCTACTCGGGGACTAACACTTTTAACAAGTTCAAAGTGTAATTGGGAAAATAAGCCCAAGAGGATGATCCCAAGGCTACGGCCAAACAAACAGAGTTCGGAGACGTATGAATTCCGTAGTAAAAACAGGCCTTCAAATTCTTTTATAAATCGGTTAAAAAGGCTACCCTCGACAAAATAACCAAAGGGATTCGATAACGTTCGAAAAACCTTAAGAGGTATTGAACTGTTCGAACCTTCGAACAATTTAGTACAAAATTGTGCTAAGGCATAATAAATCAAAGGGTTTCGATAACATTAGATCCCGAAAAAACCCAACGGGTACAGACTTACTTCGTGCTAAGGCATAAAACATTTCTATATTAAATTTTTTAAGCCGAAAAGGAAAAAAGCCATTCTTCTGAGGCCATATCGGCCTGATTCAAGAGCTTAAGGGCCATTATATTTTTTGAGTTCAAGGGTTCATCCTCGCTCAACTAAAACCTAAGGGTTTTACTACTTCGAGTTCGAGAAAGTGCTCACTCGACTACAAAGACTATATTAGCCTGACTTTGGCCAAGTTTCCTAAGTTTCACAAACAAATTTTCACAAGGTATGAAACGAATCAAAATTTTCACAAGTCAAAAATTGAGACGAAATTCAAAAAGGAAATTTTTTATATATGAACGAAGGTATGTATAAAGGACAAACCAAGGTCCTACATAATAAGAAAGAAAAATACAAAGATCCTAGCTATTCTCGGGGGCAGATCCTTCCTCGAGGGAAGCTTCTTCCTCGGGCCCCTCATCATTCTCGAACCCACTATTGCTGTCGTTATCATCATCATCGTCATCGTCATTAGAAGACAATTGAACCTCGATAAATGGCCACCATCTTGTCAGCCTCGGCTTTTGATTTTTCAGCCTCAGCTTTGGCCTTGGCGAGTTCGGAAGACAATTGAACCTCGATATCTTCTATATTCTTTACCTGAGCTAAGCACTTTTCCTTCATACTTCAAATTTGGGCTTCGACTAACGACAACCGGGCCAAGGCAGTCTCTTTCTCAGCAGCAAGGCGGTCCATGCCTTCCTTCCACCCGTAGGACTCTGCCTTCACTTGGCGACCTCCTCTCGGAACAACTCAATCCTCTCGATCTTTTGCTGCAGCTATGATATTGAAATGTTATCCTCCGTTCCCGATTCAAGTCCATGATATTTCAAGAGTATCATTACCTGCTCGATCAACTCGGTTTGCTCCTTATCAGCTTTAGCCAATTTGGCTCAGAGGTCGTTAATCTCCTTGTCTTTTTGCCCGCAATGAAACTTGAGGACATTCCTCTCTTCAGAAAGCCTTTGGAGATCGGCCTCATGCTGGCTCAATTCAGCCGGGGACTTAGAGAAATCTTGTATAGAAAGGGAAAAGAGTTAGACAAAAAACAAAGGAATGCTACATCAATAAAAGAACTTAAACTTACTCGGTTCAGGAGGCGTTGGGCCTCTTCGAAGAGGTTGGATGCGTCATTGAGATCGGAGGCATCCTCGACCCCGGCAAAGAAGTCCCAAAAGGGATCCTCCTCACCGGGGACTCCGCCTACTTCGGGAGTCCTCAAAGCTTGAGCATCACATATAGCCTCTTCGAAATAGGCAGGAATGGATAGCAAGTGAAATGCTGTTATTTCCCCACGTGAGTCACTTGGGGCACTCTTTTCAACTCGAGGGGTCTCGAGACCAGTCCCCTCAGATATACTCGTCGTTTGACGAGAAGAAGCCTCGATCTCAGACGATTCGGGGACTTGGCCTGAATCCTTCTCCAATGCCTCCTCAGCATAAGGCAGAGCCTTCCTCACTCGGGTCATAAGCACTGAGTCACCATCTTCTTCTTCTTCTTCTTCTTCCTCCCTTAGTTCTCGGACTACATGGGCAGGGAAGGCAGTAACATTTGTCCTCAATTTGCTAATCGAGCTCTTCTTCTTCTTAGGTTTCGGGTCCTTATAGGTCGAGGCCCTTTTCCTCTTGCTATCCTTTGTGGGCTTCGGAACCGGAGCCGAAGCCTCCTCCTCGCCTGGAGGCCTCATGGCCGCATCCTTGCCCAAGCCTACACACAAGGAAATTGGATAAGTGTAAAAAAGATATTATCAGACCATCAAATATATAAAAAGGGGAAGCTTACCATGGTTCTTTGCCTCTCATCGACCTTTTGCTAAATCACGCCAACATCGCTCAGCGTAAGTAGAAGTCGAGGCCAGTTTTTGAACCCAACTCTCGAGGTCGAGGATCGCTCAAGGCATCCAAACAACCGTTGCATGACGAAGGAAGACATTAATAGAGTTGAGGAATGAAATTAATCATGGAAATTAACAAGTGAAGTGATACTTACGCTTCGGGTTCCATTTCTCGGGAAATGGCATCTTCTCCGCTGGGATGAGATCGGAGGTCCTCACTCGTAAAAATCTATCCATCCAGCCCCGATCTTTTTCCTCATCAACGCTCGGGAACAATACCTTGGTTGCCCGATGTTGTAGTTTGATCAACCCTCGAAAGATACGGGGGTTGTACAATCAGATAAGATGATCGAGGGTGAATGACATCCCCTCAGCTTTGCTCGTAAAAAATCGGAGCATGATGATTATTTGCCAAAAGAAAGGATGGATTTGGCCCAAGGTCACCTGGTATTAACGTCAAGCGTCAATTATGACAGGGTCGAGAGGGCCCAGCGTGAAAGGGTAAGTGTAAACACTCAGGAACCCTTCCACGTGGGTAGTAATGGTTTCTTCAAGGGATGGAATGGCTATCACTTTATCCCCCCAGTTGCAATCTCTCTTAATCTGCTCGATTTACCCCATAGTTATCGAGCAAATGTACCTCAACACATTTCGCACCGACCAGCGACCGAGGGAGGTTTCTTAGTCTTAAAATCGGATTTAAGGATACACGGGCCGGGAACACACTTCTCAAGGAGCGGATCCACCAGCGTTTTGTCGCCAGCCGGCCGTGAAGAAGAAGAAGAAGAAGAAGCTTTCTCTTTTTGAGGAACTGTTTTCAGATGTTTTTGCCATTTTTATGAGTTGGGAAAAGAAAAAGATAGTACGATTTGGTGTTTGAAGACTAACAGTGAAACTTGAAGATTAATGGAAGAGAAGAATTTGAGAGAGGTAAAAGCTTAGAAAATTAGATGAAGGTAAAGTTTGATTCAATGAGGAGAAGGCCTATTTATGGATTTACGGTGACGGTTCAACAACACTTGTGGTCGACCGCCAACTGACGCTCATTACTGGTTTGGAAAACTGTGCCGACGAGACGTTTCGGTCACTCCATCACTTACATCACGGGGATGACATCATTGTTTATCAAGGTCGAAAAAATCGAAGCCTCAATTCGTTTCTTGTCGTTATACTCCAAAAAACGAGGAGACCATCTATATACGATTGAAATCGAGGCCACCCGATTTTACTATTCGATTGAGACTGGAACGTTGCATTGAATTCGACCAAATCATGGAGTTGAGGCATTGAGTTCGAGATGGAAGTCTCTTTCGAGATCGAGATTGGTATCAATCGAAGCCAAGAGAGACAGACTCCGAGTAATGTCGTGTCAGAGATAGCTTAGTAACGGAAGAGCGAGATATCCGTGACTGGTCAAGGATCATGGCGTAAATCTCGAAACGGATCAAATCAGAAGCGGTTAATTAGCTAATTATATGATTTCCTTATGTAATTAGAGTTATACCATAAGTAGAGTTCCTCTACTATATAAAAAGGAGTTCTAATAATTTGTAAGCATCATCATTCACAGAGATAAAAGCAATACAACTCTTTCTTTCTCACTTACAGTATTGTTCATCAATTTGTTCCATTTTCTATTGTTCTTGCACTTATCAGTTCGAGAGTATCTCAACTCGAGGGCTGGAGCTTCATTTGAACTTTGGTTTGATTTATTTATAATTCAATTCTGTCATTTACCTTCATATTTATCAATTAGTATTGAGTGAAATCACATATCCTTAAAGTCACAATATAAGTTTAATTGTTATCCAAATTTTAGGATAAAAAGTTGTTAAGTTTCATGTAGGCATTACTGAACTACTCAAATTTTAAGATCAATTTAAAGTGTAAATAATGAAATTAACTTTTTTGATACGTCTGAGGCCTATTAAAGAAATCATTTTATTGCCTAATGAACTCGGGAAAATCTTCTATGGACTTTTGGCCCGACTCCAATTGGCGTATAAGTTTAAACTATGATCCAGTCATGTACTCAAATTTAATTCGAAAAAAATTTGAACTTGTAATGTATGTTTAATTCATAGAGATCACATGTTGCGTCTTTATAAAGCCATGCGTCGCCCAATAAGGCAATCACTTATCGACCATATTTTAGATGTCCGCCGATGATATATCAATTTTAACGGCTAAGAACAGAGATTTTGACATGCTGCATATGGGTTTAAATAAAGAATCTAATTGAATATTGTCTTGGCTTTTGGGTAAGAGGTGGGGCAGGGGAGTCGGGTGTTGCCCATAATGCAATGCCTCGATAAAATCGATTCGATCATGGATTATCCTACTACATGTTTGATTACGACTTATGAGGATATCCTCATTTGGATAATATGACCTTCACGAGAAGAAAGAAAATGAACAATGTGTTTTAAGTTATATTTGTCGTCAGAAAATTTTAATTTTGACTTCAAGTTGAATTTCGAAATTTTTAGAAAATTTTAAAAAATTTACAAAAATTATTTTTTAAAATTTTACTTCAGATCACTCAAAAAAAGTTAAAAACAGATCCAAATTGTATTCGTGACTAAACACAACTTTAATTCTCACGTATTTTTTTTATTTTTTTATTTTATTTTTATTTTATTTTATGAAATTTCACATTTTTTATGTCCAAACGCCCACTTAAACTCATGAATGAAATAGCCTTTTCTACTCTTCCTTTCTTGGTGGAAGCGTAATTGCTTTTATTATAGGTAAGACTTTACCTGCTCTTTTTATCTGAACATTGATAACCTTATCTTTTGTCCTTGGCCACAGTACTAATAATTAGGTGCGCATGCTCACATTAAAACTACGTGTAGATGTATATGTATCTTCGAGAAATGGAAGTATGTGAAGAACAAATACGTTTCTTCTTTTTTGTCCCCTAATACACTACTCTCTCCGGTTCAAAATAAGTAATTTTTTATCTATTTTTACAAATACTAAAAAATCAAATTTTTAATATTAATTAGCAATAAAATTAACCATATTAACCTTTATTATCCCAGATAAATACTCCTAGCACATATTCCAACACTATTTACTCCAAGAGCAATGTAGGAAAAAATAATTAATTCATTCTCAAAATCTGAAAAAATCACTTATTTTGAACCACAAGAAAAAAGCTAAAAAAATTACTTATTTTGAACCGGGAGTAATAAACCACGATTCAAAATTTTCACCCACGAGATCGTGATGGCGTCTAACATTACACTTACTAGGCAAGTCAATATTACCTATATCTATTAACTATTTAATTTTTCCAAAATAAATGACAAGAATGAAACTGAAAATGGTATGAAATAAATATAATTGTCGGAATCAATTAAACAGCTAAAAGAAGTAGAAGGAAACTTCAGGACTGTAAACCCTGTGCAACTATAACTCAAGTCTCCTCTGAATAGTTGTATCCGAGCAAGTCTATTGAACGCCGTCGGGATCAACTCCAATATTTACACAAGAAGTGCAGAATGTAGTATGAGTACAATCGACCTCATGTACTCTGTATGTATCGAGCCTCACTTCGACGAAGTAATGACGAGACTAAGGCGGGTCACTTACAATACATTTACGCAATAATAACAATAATAACTTAAAAGACAGGAGTGGAAATAAGCTGGTAATTCACATCAACGAACTCAAATCCAATTAACAGAGATTCCAGAATAACAAGTCATATAACTCGTCTTAGTTACTAAGGCCAATTCAACAGCTACAAACAAATATAACTTTTATCAATATGTTGCGGCGTGCAACCCGATCATACGATATCGACTTTAAACAATGTGTTGCGGAGCGCAATCCGATCCCACCATATAATCATCTATCCACATCATCATCCGTCCTTATTCTGCCATTTCAATTCATTACCTTTAAATTCTTGGTGCGGCGTGCAATCCGCTCTCCAAACAATTTCAGTTAAAATAAGGAAGAAAGTAATGTAACGACGCATATACATTCGTCAACTCGCATATACGTCGTTTCACACATAATTCACACAATATGTAGTCCAAGGGTCCCTAATTCCCTCAATTAGTGGTTAGAACCTACACTTACCCCACTCAGCAATCAACTCAAAGTTCAACCACGGCCTTGCCTTTCGAACAAGCCTCCATACCAACCAAATCTAATAAATTATTGACAAACAATTCGAAATAAGCTTTAGAAACTACACATGAGTGAAAGAGGTTCAATTTAGATCATTTTTGAAAAAGTCAGCAAAAGTCAACCCGCTTGGTAAAAACCGAGATTCATACCAAAACCCGAATACCTATTCAGCCGAGCCCGGTTATATAATTTGTTCGAAATCCGACCTTAATTCGATGTCTAAATCTAAATTTTACAAAATCTTATTCAACCTATATCTCTAATTTCTACCGTAAAATTCCTAAAATTGATGCTGAAATCTCATGAAATATAATGGGTAATTGAAAATAAATGGATTAAAATCAATCACAGACGAATTTAGAAGGAAAAGACTCTTGGAAAATCGCCTCTAGGGTGTTTAGGGTTAGAGTTCGTGAGAAATGAGCTAAATTCCGCCTTTTCCCTCTTTTGCCCAGTTGCGGATGTCGCGATTGCGAACATTGCAAAATAAGAAAGAGGTCGCAAATGCGGACTCTGTCTTAGAAGAGCAGTTGTCGCAAACGCGACATTTTGGCTCGCAATTGCGAGATTCCATCCTCCGCAAATGCGAGCATAATCTTCGCAAATGCGAAGCAGTAGTCAACTGTGGTCAATGATTGAAATTGCAACCAACTCCTTCGCAAATGCGAAGGTCCAGATTTAGTAAATGCGAACATAATCTCGCAAATGCGAGTTCCACCCAATCCAACCCGTGCTCGCTAATGCGAATCATTGTTCGCAAAAGCAAGGCTCCCAACTGTGAGCCAGGCCTCGCAATTGCAAGATCTGCAGCAGCTCACCAGAAATGGCATTGCACCAGCGGTCCTAGCCTTAGCCAAACTCATCTGAAACATGTCCGGGATTCACCCGAGCCCCTCGAGCTCCCAACCAATCATGCACACAAGTGTGATAACATCATACGAATTTGCTCGCGCAATCAAATTACCAAAAATAATATCTAAATCTACGAATCAATCCTCAAAACGTATGAATTTTCAAAGTGAAACTCAGGAACACTAAAATCACATTTAAGTGTCTGAATCATGTCAAATCAATTCCGAATTGGACCAAATTTTGCAAACAAGTTTCAAATAGTAATACTGAACTATTCCAAGTTTTAACATCTGAACCCTAACCCGTTAGCTAAGAACTCAACTTACGGTCAAACTTAGAAATTCTTCAACTTTCAAAAATTTTAGTTTCCGACAAAATGAGTCAAAACAAGTTAGGGACTTTTGAATTCAATTTCGGGCAAATGTCCAAGTCTCAAGTCACGATACGGACCCATCGGGATCGTCAACACACTGATTTGGGTCCATTTACATTATATTGACCGTGGTCAACTCAAGTCATTTTAAAGATAAATTCACATATAAAAAAATCGGAATAAGACGCACACTACGCACGCCAATCAAGACATGCTAAATAGAGTTAATCGGAGTCAATAAACACAACAATAAACGCTAAGTTTAAAATGACCTATCAAGTCATCACATAATCACTGTTGTACGACCTTACCAGATGTATCTTACGAGAACATAACACATGATTTTTTTTTGTGCACCCAAATTTTTAAACCATGATTTGGGTGCGTATTATTAAGAGGAAGTTTATTACATGAGTAAATTTTAGTTAATCCCTTTAATTTTCGGATTACGCAAACACTAATAGCTATAAAAATATCCTATTGATGTAATTGTGGTGTTTTTACCAATGTTTCAAAAGACGGGGCGTGAGGCGGAGCATTTTACCTCTAATGAGGTAAGGCATAAGTCCCACATATCTTTAAATTTTATTAATTTTAAAGTTTTTAAAATAATATAAAATAAAAAAATAATTAGAAAAATTACATTACAATCACAAAATCATAACAAATAATTCATTTAAAATATTTATAAATTATAATTCACTATGAATAATACAAAAAGCATGACATATATCATAATATGCAAATTAGCTGCAATGTCGTTACAACTCAAACATAAAATGTAATGTGTTCGATGCGAAATCTTATATGTATATCTTAAGGAGTAATGAATCTTTGAAGGATTTCGATTCTATAATTTGATATTTTTTTAAATACTCCTTTTATATAGTATGCATTCTTTTTTAAAGAGAATTTATATAAACACATAATTCACAATTTAAATATGTTTCTCTAGCATCATTTATTTTAAAGTTTCAACAAGTTAATAAAGTGACACATAATTCACTATACTATACCATGATAACTAATTATTTGTAAATAGTTACTAGGTAATACTGGGCTATTAAATTAATAAGTATTGTATCTCGCATACGTGCCAAAAACTAATATTTACATCTTGTTTGGAGGGTCGTTATCCATTGTATTGTATCGTATTGTTACTTTAAATACAATGTTTGTTTTGGTTGTTACTTAAATTTTATTGTATCGTATCGTTGAATCCGTCGTTAGATAAAATGTGCCACTTTATGTAACGACCGATCTGGTGTGGTTGCATCATTATCTTGTCATTTTATCTCATCTCACCCTTCACTATTATTAAATAATTTTATTTTATCATTTACTCTATCTTTTTATATATTAAATTTATTTCGTATCATAATTTTTTTTAATAATATTGCAAAATTAATTCTTCATATTGCTGGTGCATGATATCATGAAACAATGACAAATGATACAATCTATCCAAACATTGTATTCATCAAACGATACAGTACAATACAATACGATACATTATGAAACGATATGAAACAACCATCCAAACAAGGGCTTAGGAAAATAATTTAAAAAAAAATAAGGACTATTATGTAATAAAGACATAATAAAAGTTAATAAATAAATACTTTGAAGAGAAAGATTTAATTAGAATTTACTATCATAGTAGTCTTAATGGATAACATGCAATAATTTTTATTTTAGGTATGACATAAAATACTC
Source organism: Nicotiana undulata (assembly GCA_005239495.1). Lineage (NCBI taxonomy): Eukaryota > Viridiplantae > Streptophyta > Magnoliopsida > Solanales > Solanaceae > Nicotiana > Nicotiana undulata. The sequence goes on along the minus strand of ML293973.1, from coordinate 967 downwards.
TCAACTTAATGATTAATGATTACGAAAAGTATTTTTGAATAGTCAACGATTTATTAAGAAAATTTGAGGATTTACTTAGTTACACATGTTGGGATTTTAAGTATTTAATGATATATTAATGCTTAAAAGGGTGAATGGGAAATGGAGGGGAAAAATAAAATATTTGAGTAATATTTGAGTTTCCCTCCTTAATTGTCCCACATAGGAAGAGAAAAAGACTTTTGATGGGTATATAAGAAATTGCTCTTCTTCTAGCTAATAAAGAGTTGAGAAGAAAGCAAGCCTCGCGCCGTCGTCGTCGTCGCTCGCACGGCTTCGGCTCGGC
>ML293972.1:0-56719 GCA_005239495.1 Nicotiana undulata | reverse complement strand
CAATTATGAAGTCTTGTTAGTCTTTGGGAAAAGCTAATTAAGAAATATTATCCGTGGCTAATTCACATTACACGCTCACATTTGTAAAATCGTGAAATACACTGGATCGTTACTCGAGTGTAATACCCGAAGCATCGATACTTGTTGTCATCTATCATTTTAATTGCTTTCTAGGTTAGTTTATATTTTCGCATTTAGTTATAAACAATTATCAAAAACCCAAAATCATATTTGTTTGGCACTGCGCGATAAGAGATAATTCTCTATCATTCCTAACGCCTCATATTGTTCTCTGTGGGATTCGACCCCAACCTTGTTGGGTTACTATATTTGACAACGATCGCTTACATTCTTTTAAGGTGTAAATTAAGCGTATCACCCTGGCCCGGAGCTCCTCCTTCATCAGGGCATTTTTCTTCTCAAGCTGCAAAAATTGACATAAGGGGGTTAAACGCTAAAGTCGGGTAAGCACATAAATAAAGGCATATGGAGACCATATTACCTGCTCAGCAAGGTCGGACCGCTCTCGAGACACCGCCTCCAAATGAGTTCAAAGGTCACAGAATTCTTCCTTCTTGGTGAAAAGAGCTCTAAGATCATCAGCCTCCGATGAGAGCCTCCTACACTCTTCCTCGTAATGGGTCAGCTCAGCTTGAGACTTGGCAAAAGCCTAATTAAAAATCAACATAGCCTGAAAGCACAGAAGAAACGAAATTAGAAAGACGAGGATCAGAGCTCTGAACATAATCTACGAAAGATTACCTGTTTGCAAAGCCTCTCGGCCTCATCGAAAATGAGTGAGGCGTTAAGCTCAGGGTTTCCCTCGACCACAGTAAAATGTCCTTCGAACACATATTTATCACCGATGGACGCCCCCACATCGGAAGACTCTATATTTAGGGCATCCCACATCTCCCTCAAATATAAAAATCCGTCTCGGTGGGGATTCATATACTTCAATAACCCCGACTGGATCGATCAGGGCTTTCTCTTACTTCTAGAGAGCTTCAGAACTAGGTTCTTCCAGCTTGCTTATCGAGTGAACCCCAGCTTGGTGGATATTTTGGACGTCGAACAACTCAGGGGCATCATCAAACCCACCCTCGAAGGTCTCTTCGGCCCGAGGTGGGACAACAACAACATCAGATTCCGATTTGGAAGCCTCCGGCTCAACAGCCATCGGCTCAGCAACATGTGGAACAGTCATGCTTCCTCTTCCCACGGGTGCTATCGAGGAGCCATTTTTCTCCTCTCCTTCAGCTCGGGGACTCTCCGATATCTTTGGAGTTAAGGCCGCTAAATCAGCCTTAGGTTTTTCCACTCTGGCCTTCTTTGACTCCAACGGCTCAGTCAGGGATTTCCTTCATTTTTTATTCTCTTTGTCAGGTTTCGGGGTATCCGCTTCCCCAGGCAGTGCTTCTATAATCAATGAGGACTCTCCCAGACCTGCACGAATACGAAATATAAACAAAAAGAATGAGGACACAATTGGGGATATTTCTTCTGAGAGGATTCAATTACGGAAAAAGTAGGAACTCACCGTGATTTTTAGCTTCCCGTCGAGTCCTAGCCAGATCACTCCACACACGCTCAACGTATGGGCAAGTCGAATCTAGCTGGGTGACCCAGCCTGGGAGATCCTTAACTGCGTCGGGGTGCACCGCGACTGCTGCATCAGCAGAGGGAGTTAGTTCGTGGGAAAACTGATGCAAAAAAAAAACACTTAATTGACGTATTCACTTACGTTTCATGTTCCACTCTTTAGGGAACAACATCTTCTCCACTTTTAGGTCTGAGGTCCTAATTCAGATAAAGCGGCTCATCCACTCTCGATCCCTGATCTCGTCAGTGTAAGCAAAGAAAGCTTTTGAGGCCCGACGTTGGAGCTTAATCAGGCCACCTCGGAAGAGTCGGGGGCTGTACATTCTGAACAACTGGTCAAGGGTAAAAGGCATCCCCTCGACCATGTTTGCAAAGTGCCTAATCATGTAAACTATACGGTAAAACGATAGGTGGATCTGCCTGAGAGTCACTCGATATTTCTTGCAGAAGTCGAGGATCACGGGGTCTATTGAGGGCAAGGATGGATCTACCATACCAAGGGTAAATGGCTAGGTATACACACTAAGGAAGCTTTCCTTATATGTCGTTATGTCCTCCCCCCGAGAGGGAATCTCCACCAGCACCGCATCCCCCCAGCGGCAGTCGGCCTTCACCTTCTCGGTGTCTATTATTAGACTAACATATCGGGACATAGGTTCACATCGTCCCGACTTCGAAGAAGGCTTGTCAACCTTGAAATCGGAGGTTGTCTCATAGGGTCCCGGGATACACTCCTCGAGACGAGGGGGTATTGTTGCCTTGCCCTTGGAGGAGCATGAAGATGAGGGAACTTTATCATCTTGACGGACCGTTTTGCAGGTTTTCGCCATTTGCGCTGGAGGATTTTAGAAGCAAGGAGAAATTAATTAGGGGAAGAACACAAGAGAGAAGTAGGAAGAGCTCTTTTGAAGGGTTTGAAGATGTAATGAAAAATAAGGGGCGTAGGAAAGAATATTTATAGGGGCCAACCATGTACGTTGGGGGAGGCCAAAAGACTGCCAACCGCGGTAATCAATTCGAAGACTTTTCAAGAGTTGTGCGAACGTGACCTTTGAGCATCCTATTTTGTCACATCAATTGCTTGATATAGCGTAATTGGCATAATGATGGAAGCACTGGAGGGTTGGAGGATTCAAATCGTTTCTTGTCTTTTAATTTCAAAAAACGCGGGGACTATCATTATATGGACAAAACCGAGAATGGCCGATTTTGAGGTCTCTACGACATTCCAAGCCTGGTCTCGATGGGTTCAGAACAGAATCCGAGGATCAACCTCAAGGTGCATTCCTCGTAGAACGATATCGAGGGATAGATATACCTCAAAACAGAATAAAAAGTGAAGACCGTCGTGGAAAGGAGAGAAACTTTTAAAAACACGTGGTTAAAGCTGACAACACCTGCAAGAATAGTACAAGTCCATATCGGATCATTAGATAGTTGTATAAGCTATATTTCTTTGTAACAATTATACATGTACCATGTTGGGATTCTCCCTCCTATATAAAGGGGACCCTTATCATTTTTTGGACACACGATATTGAATACAAGAACAAGAACATTCTCTGCTCTCTAACTTAAACATATTCCACGTTTGTTCTACATATTTATTGCTTTCCATTTAATGTGTTCATTAATTGTTCTTCATTTATTGCTCATTATTGATCATCGAGGCCTTCCATATTGTTATTCTTCATCCATCGTCCCTTGTTAAGCCTACTGGATTGACCTCGAAGCCTAGCTTTGGCCAGCTCGAGACCCAGTCTCACAACTGTTCGGTTTGCATATCAACACTATCCCATGCTCTTATCTCATTTTCCTAATTCACACTTAGCATCTATTGCTTAACAACTAGTATTAAAATAAATCACATATTTTTAGAACCACCAAATCACATATAATTGTAATTACCATTTTCAAGGTAAACATTGATCGCTTGAGTGGCTTCGCGATTGCGAAGCACAAGTTGACAGCACACTAGAAACAACAGAAACACCAGATTTTTCTATGTCTCAAACTACTCATGGCCTATCCGAAACTTACCAGAGCCCTCGGGGTTCCAACCTAAACATGCACACAAGTCTAAAAATATTATACGGACTTGCTAGTGCGATCAAATTGCCAAAATAACACCTAGAACTACGAATTTAGCACCAAAATCTATGAATTTCTCAAGAACACTTTAAATTTACTCTTTTTCAAATCAGTTCTGTTTCTCACCAAATTTCATAGATAAGATATAAATATAATAACGGACCTGTACCGGACTCCCGAACCAAAATACAGGCCAGATACCAACAGGATCAAACACTAAGAAAAATCTTTAGAATCATTAGTTTTCAATCTTTTAATTTTAGTCAAAAATTCATTTCTCTGGCTAGGGATCTCGTAATTTGATTCCGCGCATACGCCCAGATCCCATATTTTTCTACGGACCCACCAGGAATGTCGAAACACAAGTCCGGATTCGTTTACTCAAAATGTTGACCAAAATCAACTAAAAATCATTTTTAAGGCCAAAATTTTTTATTTCTTCAATTTTCCACATAAACGCTTTTCAAAAACTAGCTCAGATTGCGCACGCAAATCAGGGAGGGTAAGAATGACATTTTTAAGGCTAACGAGCACATATTTTGGTTTTAAAACCTAAGATGACCCTTTTAGGTCATCACAATACTATTATAGTGGACCGTGTATTTCGATCATGTGGGGTGACTATTAGGACTCTAGAGACCAGAGTAGATCTCTTATTGTTTAGTTTGGTCAATTTTGACATGATTTTGTGTATGGATAGGTTGTCTCCATGTCATGTTGTTCTAGATTGTCACGCTAAGACCGTAACGTTGGTGAGTGCAGGGGTTGCCGAGGGTTGAGTGGAGAATCTATATAGACTATGTTCCTAGTAGAGTGCTTTCATACTTGAAGGCTCATAGGACTGTTAAGAAGTGTTGTCTATCTTATTTGGCCTTTGTGAGGGATGTTAGTGCAGAGACCCCTACTATTGATTCTATTCTAGTGGTGCAAGATTTTCCGAATGTGTTTCCTACAGACCTACCGAGCATTCCGACTGACAGGGATATTGATTTCGTGTCATGCCCCAAAATCGAGGGACGAGACCGGCGCCTAACCGGATGAACCCAGTCATGCGAACCTGGATTGCCTTTCCTACCCAACGCATTACCCCGTGTTCATAATATACATTGTTCCATATGAATTAGCCAATTTAGATACAAGTACGATTTACAACATAAGTTCATTTTCCTCTTTTAACTTTGATAATCCAAAAATATATATAATACATACAACTTTTCCAATATGGACCACGATTTCGACCGAACACAGCTACTGCCCAAAATACGTAGAACCCACAGAATTTCTATGGAGCCTCTAAGAGTACTAGGAGTTTACATGGACATTCCGGTAACAAGGCCCCAGCTATACCTTTTACAACATAATCAAAAGAGAATGCTATAGTCCACACGACACCGAGAGGAAATGGGGCTCACCAGAACTGCTGAAGAGATGAAGAGGAGGCACCACTAACGACGGGCTGAGCTACCAACTATGGAACCACCTACATCCATATAAAAGATGTAGCGCCCTCGGAAAGAGGGACGTTAGTACCATTGAATAGTACTAGTATGTATAAACAAACTTCACTCTAAGTAGAATCAAACAGTGCACAGAAAGGAGACAGTCAGAGAAACCAAACAATTATTGCACAGAGATACAGAAACAAACACAATTGAGAGTTTCACATATTCTTATTTCAACACAATCATATTCCACCCTTATTCCTTCTCAAGAATCCCTCCACGAACCTCTGATAATACCCAGCTAGGCCCAAAAAACTGCGAATCTCTGTCGGGGTCGTTGGTCTAGGTCAATCCTTTACTGCTGCGATCTTTTTGGGATCATCTTGAATCCCTTCCCTAGAAACAACCTGGCCCAAAAAGGTGACTGATTCTAACCAAAACTCACATTTTGAAAACTTTGCATACAACTGGTGCTGATAAAGAGTCTACAGAACTGCCCTGAGGTGATTGGCATGGTCTTCCCGACTTTACGAATAACAAGGACATCGTCAATGAAGACAATCACAAAGTAGTCAAGAAATGGCTTGAAAACTCAATTCATAAGATATATAAAAGCTCCTGGGGCGTTGGTTAGCCCAAAAGACATTACCAGAAATTCAAAGTGCCCATCACGAGTCCTGAAGGCGGTCTTAGGAATATCTTGCTCCCTGATATTTATCTGGTGATACCCGGACTGTAAATCAATCTTGGAGAAAAACCTAGCACCTTGCAATTGATCGAATAAATCATCTATCCGAGGCAATGGATATTTGTTTTGGATGGTGACCTTGTTGAGTTGCCGATAATCAATACACATCCAAAGCGATCCATCCTTTTTTCTGACAAAAAGAACCGGTGCGCCGCAAGGCTACACGCTTGGCCGAATGAAACCCTTTTCTAATAAATCTTTTAATTACTCTTTTAACTCTCTCAATTCTACTGGCGCCATCCTGTAGGGTGGAATAGATATTGACTGCGTATCTGGCAATACATCAATCCCGAAATCGATCTCTCTATCTAGTGGAACCCTAGGAAGCTCATCCGAAAATACTTCAAGAAACTCATTCACAACCGGCACGGACTCGGGAGCAGGCACCTCCGAAGTGGTGTCCGCAACCCGATCCGAATGATAGATGCACCCTTTCCTGATCATCTTGGAGGCCTTAAGATAGGAAATAAACCTACCACTCGGCACAACATCATTCCCTTTCCATTCAATAACTGGTTCATTAGGAAACTCGAGCTTATAATTCTGGTTCAGCAGTTGAGTTTAGCAAAGCACGAGTAGAGCCAATCCATCCCCATAATTGCATCAAAATCTATCATTTCCAACTCAATAAGATCGGCCGTGGTATTCCGACCATACACGGTGATGACATAATTCCTATATACTCGCGCGTCCGTAATAGAATCACCAACCAGAGTCGACATTGAGGACGGCTCATGAAGCTGTTCGGGTTCTATCCCAAAAATCGAAACAATAAATGGAGTAACATATGACAATGAAGATCCGGGATCAATAAGAGCATAAACATTATGTGTTTGAACAGTCAGAATACTTGTGACAACATCTGGAGAAGCCTCAGCACTCTGACGACCACTCAAAGCATAGAACCGGATAGGTACCCCTTGACCCCGTGCACTACCCCTAGATGCACCGTGCCCTGGTAGTGCTGGAGGGCGTGCTGAAGACGTAGAGGCTGACGAACTAGATGGATGATCATTAGCCCTACCCGTGCCCTGACTGGGCGCACGACAATCTTGCTGAACATGGCCCCTCACTCCGCATCTATAGCATACCGGGATATCCAGGTAACAAGGCTAAGAATGGAACCTCCCACACTTAGGGCATGGGTCCCTCCGCTGCTGCTAGAACCTCCCACCTAAACGACCTGACTAATGGAACCTCCTGCTGTCAAAACCTGGTCCAAAGTGACCTCCCTGCTGATAATTGTGCCCTGATGGCGACGCACTGGCTGAGAACTGAGCATAGAACTGAGATTGCCCTGATGACCCTCACCCAAGGGCTGATCTCCCACCTCCAACTGAACTCCCAGGGTTTCCCGCTGACTGGGCCCTACTACCGCTCTCTCTCTCTATTCTTATCTTTAATTTCCGAGCCTCCGTAGCCTGGGCGAATCCCACAATCTTCCCATAGTTAATATCTGAGTGCAAAGCATCTGTAGCAGCCACATTGATAACCAAGGGACCAAGGCCCTGAACAAACCGACGAACTCTGGCCTCCATAGTCGGCATCATGTGGATAGCATACTTGGACAAACGAACTCAATATTATACTCCCACACACTCATGTTGCCCCTGTTTAAGGACCACAAACTCTGCAGCACGGGCTGCCATAATCTCGGCAGGTAAGAAATGATCGATGAAAGCATCTACAAACTCGACCCACCTCGCCGGAGGGCTCCCCTCTCCACGGGAACTCTCCCACATCTCGAACCATGAATATGCCGCTCCCCTCAGACAATAGGAAGCTAACTCAACTCCCTCTATCACTGTAGCTTTCATAACCCGGAGAGTCTTGTACATTTAATCTATAAAATCCTAAGGATCGGCCTCAAGGTCGGTGCCTGTGAACTCTGGCTAACCGCAGAAACTGGTTGACTCTTGAACCCGAAGAATCCCTTTGCTCGCTAGTGGAAGTAGGGGCAGCATGTGATCTTTGGGCCTGAGAGGCCACTAGCTGAGTCAATATCTGAATAACTCCCCTAAGGCCCCCATCAGAAATACCGGGACCGGAAGCTGGGACTGAGGAAGGATCAGGAACATCAGCGGGAGGGACTGTGGCACCCTCCGCTAGAGTAGGAATTGGAACAGTTTGGCCTGGAATGGAAGGGTCAGGCTGATTCATGGTCGGAGAATCATTCTCACCCGCACCATCAGATAAGAAATTTATTGCCATACTTGGGGTGGCATTGGCCTCTAGGCCGAGTCGGGCTCTCTTCTTGGGTGCCATTTACTGAAAATTAGGACAATGCACGAGTTAGATAAGATATTCTCACCTTCCACTTCATCGCGTGATACAGAGTAACAATGAAAGGGTATTTTCCTAAATGTCCATGCAGCCCCCTAATTATAGATGTGGTCGACAACACACCGATAAGAAGGGCTCTACTAGACACGGCTCCGAGACATCCTAGGACACTTTTAAAACTTTAGGCTCTGATACCAAGTTTGTCACGCCCCAAAACCGAGGGACGAGACCAGCGCCTAACCGGATGAACCCAGTCAAGAGGACCTAGATTGCCTTTCCTACCCAACGCATTACCCCGTGTTCATAATATACATTGTTACATATGAATTAGCCAATTTAGATACAAAGTACGATTAACAACATAAGCTCATTTTCCTCTTTTAACTTTGAACATCTGATAATCCAAAAACATATATAACACATACAACTTTTCCAATACGGACCACGATTTTGACCGAACACAGCTACTGCCCAAAATACATATATATAACCCTCATAATGTCTACGGAGCCTCTAAGAGTACTAGGAGTTTACATAGACTTGCCGGTAACAATGCCCCGGCTATACCTTTTACAACATAAGCAAAAGAGAACGATATAGTCCACACACGGCCCCGAGAGGAAATAGGGCTCACCAGAACTACTGAAGAGATGAAGAGGAGGCACCACTAACGACGGGCTGAGCTACTTGCTATGAAACCACCTACATCCATATAAAAGATGTAGCGCCCCCGGCAAAAGGGACGTTAGTACCATTGAATAGTACTAGTATGTATAAACAAACTTCATTCTAAGTAGAATCAAACAGTGCACAGATAGGAGACAGTCAGAGAAACCAAACAATTACTGCACAGAGATACAAAAACAAACACAATTGAGAGTTTCACAGATTCTTATTTCAACACAATCATATTCCACCCTTATTCATTCTCAACAATCCACCCTTATTACTTCATGTTGCGGCGCGCAACTCGATCCCACTGAACAATCACATTTAAGCCTTATTACATTCTACTGCGGCATGCAACCCGATCCCACCGTACAATCACATTTCATAGCAACAATAACAACCCACAATTCAACCACAAGGACTTACATCAACAAGAATATAAATTTATTACAACCAACAATCTGTATGAAATCAAAGCCACAATAATCCTTGCCAAACAATGAGTCATATACGGTATTGCCATAGTCATTTAGTTCAATTAAATCAATTCACAACTCATTTTCATCACTTATTACACATCCCTTATCACTTATATACATTCACACATTTGGGTTCGTCGCCATTCTTTCATACCAACATACTGAAGTATTTAACGAACCTTGCACATGATATAGAAATCACAAAGAAAGCACCTTTCACAATTTCAAGTAGCATGGTAGTATGGTCATCAACTAAAACGATCAGAGAATAGAGTCTTACGCCTTAACACATTAGAAAAATCAATTCACATATACTCAGCAAGAAACTCATACCGAATGCTCGGACTCCAACAAGGTGACTCTACAAAGATTAAAGTTAGCCATACATACCTCGAGTCGAAATTCCCCTTTAATGTCTATCACAATTCACCGAACCGTCTAGCACCGTCAATCTACTTCACAATGCGACGCATTTACCTTAGAATTAGGAATCTTGAATTCATTTGAGCATTTTATCAACCACCATGTTATCCCTTAGATTAACTAAACCCTTTTTAGTGAAAGATTACTTTAACTAGCTTCCCTTTACTAGGTCATGGAAGATTATTCACATGCATGCAAGGTCTCAACTTTCATTCTCAAGAACCAACCTATGTGTATTTCATTCTAACTAAAATCTGAGAATTAAAAGGAAATGGGGTAGGGACATACCTCTTACAGTAAAGAAGATGACAATTACTCGATAACTTCCAGGCCCGAGTAGAGATGATGGACCAATTTGATGAAGAAAAAGACTTTCTCTCACTAAACCCACTCTCCCTTCTCTCTATTTTTGTTCAGATGGATGTTAAAAATGAAGGGGAGGGGTGTTTTATTAAACTGGGGTCGGGTGTAAAATTAGAATTAAAAGAGCCCCGAAGTAGGAAATGCGATCAGGAATGCGATCGCATTTCTGCTATGCGGTCCGCATTCTTGTCGCATAGTTGGCCCTCAAATGAGCCAAAATGGGAATCAGACTGCCCTGGTATGCGACCATTATGCGGTCCGCATACATGTTATGCGATCACATAGTGCGTCGCATAACCCCCACCGCAATAATCAAGGTGCAAGAATGCGACAACTATGCGGCCCGCATTCTCAAAATGTGATCGCATCTTGGGCCGCATAACTGTCCTCAAATTAGACATCAGGCTGTCCAGGTATGCGACCACTATGAGGTCCGCATACCTAACCTGCAATGGCATAGTGGACCGTTGATCTGCGTAATTCTGGAAAATTATATCTTTTAAGTCCCGATGTGTTTTTTACTCAAAAAGGTCCATTTTTAAGAACTTCTACAGTTATAACAACACAGGGACCTATTCGGGCATTATTTTAGACATGAAATTTTACGGGTCTTTACACTTCGGTATTGATTTGGTGTGGGGCATTCAGCCCATTTCTATTCCACTGTATCGTATGGCACCAGCGGATTTGAAGGAGTTAAAGGAACAACTTCCGAATCTCCTTGATAAGGGGTTTATTAGTCCTAGCGTGGCACCTTGGGGTGCACCGGTTCTATTTGTAAATAAGAAGGATGGTGTGAGAATGTGCATTGGTTACAAGCAGTTGAACAAGGTCACAATCAAGAACAAGTATCATTTGTCGCGTATTGATCATCTATTTGACCAGCTTCAAGGAGCAATGGTGTTCTCCAAGATTGATTTCAGGTCATGGTATGACAACTGATGATTCGGGACTCAAATATTCTTAAGACAACTTTCACGACTCGATATGGCCATTATGAGTTCCTTATGATGTCTTTTGGGATGACCAATGCCACAACAACATTGATGTATCTGATGAACGCTGTGTTTCAGCCTTATCTTGACTCGTTCGTTATTGTATTCACTGATGATATCCTGGTATACTGTCGTAGCCAGGATGACCATGCCCAGCATCCGAGGACTGTGTTATAGCGGTTGAGGGAGTAGAAGCATTATGCAATGTTCTCCAAGTGTGTGTTTTGGCTCAGTTCAGTGGCATTCCTGCTGCACGTGGTGTCTAGTGAGGGTATTCAGTAGATTCGAATAAGACAGAGACAATCCAGTTAGATCCTGGTATACTCTCGAATAAGCATTCTTATCGCATATTGATTTGGTTATTACCGTGGTTTTATGGGGGGGTTTCAAATCTACTGCATCGCCCTTGACCAAATTGACCCAAAAGTGTGCTCCTTTCAGGTGGTTGGATAAGTGCGAGGAGAGCTTTCAGAAGCTCAAGACCGCTTTGACCATGGCTCCAGTTCTAGTTCTGCCATCAGCTCTTGTTCTTACACAATGTATTCTAATGCTTCTCGGATTGGTATTGGGTGTGATATGATGCAGGAGGGTAGAGTGATTGCTTATGCTTCGCGCCAACTAAAGCCTCATGAAAACAACTATCCTATACATGACCTTGATTTAGTAGTTATTGGTCATGCCTTGAAGATTTGGCAGCGGTATTGGTACGACGTCCATTTTTAGATTTACTCTGATCATCGGAGTTTGCAGTATTTGTTCAAACAGAAGGATCATAACTTGCGTCAGTGGAGGTGATTGGAGCTTCCTAAGGACTATGATATCACCATTTTGTACCATCCCGAGAAGGATAATGTGGTGGCCGATGCCTTGAGTTGCCGGGCGAAGAGTTTGGGGAGCTTAGCATATATTCCAGCAGCATAGAGGCCATTGGCCTTGGATGTTCAGGCCTTAGCTAGCTAGTTTGCTAGATTGGATATTTCTGAGCTGAATCGAGTATTGGCATGTGTGGTCTCTCGAATTTCTCTTTATGATCGTCTCAGGGAGCATTAGTATGATGACCCGCATCTACTTGTCCTTAAGGACACAGTTCGACACGGTAATGTTAAGGAGGTCACTATTGGGGATGATGGTGCATTGAAGATGCATGGTCGGCTATGTGTGCCCAATGTAGATGGTTTTCATGAGTTGATTCTCCAGGAGGCTCATAGTTCACGGTATTCTATTCATTCGGGTGCTGCGAAGATGTATCAGGACTTGAGACAATATTACTGGTGGAGGATGACGAATCACATAGTGTGGTATGTAGCTCGGTCTCTAAATTACCAGCAGGTGAAGTATGAACATCAGAGACCAGGTGGGTTGCTTCTGAAGTTAGAGATTCCGGAGTGGAAGTGGGAGCGGATCACTATGGATTTTGTTGTTGGGCTTTCACGGAATCAGCGGAAGTTTGATGCAACGTGGGTGATTATGGACAGGCTGACCAAGTTAGCTCATTTCATTCCTGTGATGACTACATATTCTTCCGAGCTGCTGGATCGAGTATATGTTTGTGAGATACTCAGGCTTCATGGCGCATCGGTATCTATCATCTTTGTCTAGGGTACACAATTTACATCACAATTCTGGAGGGCCGTAAAACATGAGTTGGGTACTCGAGTGGAGTAGAGCACAACATTTCACCCTCAGACGGACAGACAGTCCGAGCGCACTATTCAGATATCAGAGGATATACTCCGTGCATGTGTGATGGAGTTTGTGGGTTCGTGGGATTAGTTATTTCCCCTAGAGGAGTTTTCTTACAACAACAATTATCGGTCGAGCATCTTGATGGCACCGTATGAAGCTCTATATGGTAGGCTGTGTAGGTCTCTAGTGGGTTGGTTCGAGTCGTATGAGGCTAGATTATTGGGTACAGACTTTGTTCGGGATTCTCTGGAGAATGTTAAGGTGATTCAGGATAGACTACGCACAGCCCAGTCCAGATAGAAGACTTATGCGGATCGGAGTGTCACCCGTGAAGGGTGTTATGTGGTTCGGAAAGAAGGGAAAGCTAAGCCCGAGGTTCATTGGTCCCTTTGAGGTGTTACGGCAAGTTTGGGAGGTTGCTTATGAGCTTACTTTACCTCCCAGTCCAACAGGAGTTCATCAAGTATTCCATGTTTCTATGCTTTGGAAGTATCATGGCGATCTGTTTCACGTGTTGGATTTCAGCTCAGTCAAGTTGGACAAGGATTTATATTATGTTGAGGAGCCACTACTATTTTGGACATGCAGGTTTGAAAGTTGAGGCCAAAGAACATTGTTTTGTGAAGGTTCATTGGAGGGGTCATCCGGTCGAGGAGGCGACTTGGGAGACCAAGCATGATATGCGCAACAATTATCCTCCTCTTTTCATCACGTTAGGTATGTCTCTACACTCGTTCAAGGACGAACGCTTGTTTAAGAGGGGGAGGATAAGACGACCCGGTCAGTCATCTCGAGAATTGTAGCCCCATTTTCCAATTTTTTGCTTCTATTGTGTTCTACAGCTGTTATACGACTTACCAGGTTGGTTGGTTTGGGTCCAGAGTGAATTCGGACACATAGTTTCTTAATTGGAAGCTTAAGTTGGAAAAGTCGACCGGATGTCGACTTATGTGTAAAAGACCTCGGATTTGAATTTTCATGGTTCTGTTAGCTCCGTAAGGTGATTTTTGACTTGGGGACGCATCCGGATTGTGATTTGAAGGGTCGTAGTAGAACTAGGCTTGAATTGATGAAAGTTTGAATTTTGACACATTTGATCTAGGGCGGAAATTTTGATATCGGGGTCGGATTAGATTTATATAAATTGGAGTAGGTTCGCGGTGTCATTTATGAATTGTGTGAAAAAGTTGAGGTCAATCGGACTTGGTTTGATAGGTTTCGGCGTCGTTTGTAGAATTTGGAAGTTTCAAAGTTCACAGGCTTGAATCTGTGTGTAATCCGTGTTTTTTAGGTTGTTTGAGGTGATTTGAGGATTCGACTAAGTTCCTATTGGGGTATAAGACTTCTTGGTATGTTTGGTTAAGGTCCTGAGGGCCTCGGATTGATTTGGGGTGGTTAATGGACCAAGTTTTGAAGTTGGAAGACTGCTCAAGTTTGGACTCGGCTGGTGTAATCGCACCTGCGGAAGTTTCATCGCAAGTGCGAGCCCGCAGAAATGAAGAGGAGGCCATAGAAGCGAAGAGGAGGCCACATAATTGGGCAAGGCTAGGAAGGGCAGGGGCGCAGGTGCAAGAAAGGATGCGCATCTGCGAGCCCACAGATGCGAGAATGGCCCGCAGATACGAAAAGGGCCGAGAAGCGACTCCGTAGGTGCGAGAGCTGGAGCGCAGGTGCGAGCCCAATGTTTTTAGTGGTTTCCGCAGATGAGGATATTTTTGCGCAAGAGCAATTATGTAGGTGCGTAAATATGGTCGCAGATGCGAAAGGCCTAAGCAGAACATATAAATACGGGACTTGAAGATTTTTCACCATTTTCACTATTTTGAACTCGGATTTTGGATGATTTTGAGAAGGATTTTTAAGTGATTGCTGAGAGCTACTTGTGTCTATTTATCTTCAATAATGATGTTTCCCCACTGATGTTACACCAAGTTGTTGAGTTTTTGAGGTAAAATTTGTGGGTTTAGGGCTAGAGAATTGGAGAGTGAATTTTGGGAATTTTGATGACCAAAGGGTGTCAAATTTTGAAAATTTTGGTATGGTTAGACTCATGAATGGGCTTTCACGTTTTGTGACTATTGTCGCATTTCAAGACATGGACCCGGGGGTCGGGTTTGAACCAATTTCAAAATTTGGCTTATAATTTTGTGTTTTTCTTATGGAATTAATTCCTTTAGCCTATATTAATTATATTGTACTTCTTGTGGCTAGATTTGGGGCGTTAAGAGACTGATTTGAGGGGCAAAGGCATTTCAGAGTAAGATTTTGTGCTGTTTGAAGTAAGTAACAGTTTTAAATCTGGTCCTGAGGGTATGAAACCCCTAATTTTTGGTATGCTGTGACTATTTTGGAGGTGACACACATGCTAGGTGACGGGCGTGTTGGCGTGCACCATGGGGGATTGTGACTCCGTCCCGTGAGACTGTAAAGTCGAATAGCTGACTGTTAACTACATGTTCCCTCTGTTTTATGGAAATAAGACTGCCATTCATGTTAGATATCATTCTTAGGCCATATGATATCACTGTTGGGACCTGCAACGGTCGTGTACTTGTAGCTGTTATTTGCTATCTTGTTCTCAGTCACAACTTTACTTGCATATCATATCTCCGTCTCCTCTTGTTTTCTTGTTGATGCTTGTTATTATCTCTCTTTCTGGGGTGATTTGTATGATTTCTAAGAGCCCGAGAGATGGGAGAGGCTAGTGATTGAGATAGGGCCTAAGAGCCAAGATGTGAGCTATTTGAGTGTATATGGATCAGGTTGCACGCCGCAACGAGCCTGAGGGATGAATGAATATGGATCGGGTTGCATGCCGCAATGAGCCTTGTATCCATTTATGGATGGAGTTGCATTCTGCAACGAGCCTTATGGCTACTTTCACGACCCAAATTCCCAACCTTAGGGATTGTGATGGTGCCTAACACCACACTTGCTAGGCAAGCCAATGTTAGAACTTGATTAACCATTTTCCTTTGAATATTTACTTTAAACACAATAAGAATAAACTAAATCTAATAAATTCCAATGAATAACTTCATGAATAAAATTATAAACGAATAACTAAGTCGAGCTATGAACTAAGTATATAACTATAAGACTACCCCAGGGTCTGGTGTCACAATTCACGAACTACTAAGAGTACTACAAATAATGGGCTGAAATAAATAATGTAACTGTTTTGAATGTAATAAAACAATATTTATAAAACTATGAGAAGACTCCAGGAATCTGTGGACGCCGGCAAATCTACCTTATGTCTCCGAATATCGATGTCTGCTACTAAAATCTCCTAACGCTGGACGGTACCTGGATCTGCACGAAAGAGTGCAGAGTGTAGTATCAGTACAACCGACCCCATGTACTGAGTAAGTGCCGAGCCTAACCTCGGCGAAGTAGTGACATGGTTAGGACAAGACACCACATAAAACCCTAGATATTTATATAATCTTGGTAGCAGGAATAACAACAATTAAGGAATTTAAAAGAAATAGTAATTAATGGGAAAGGAGCATGCGATGGGGAATTTCTAACATAATAAATGAGAAAAAACAATAAGGCAAACACATCTAGTGATCAACAATAATTTTAGAAATTAAAATAGAAAGAAAACTTTCACGGCATCACCCTTCGTGCTTTTACTCTCAGCCTCAACATATGCATCAATTTAAATGTAAATGTGCACGGCATCACCGTTCGTGCTTTACTCTTTTCCTCATCATATGCATAAATATGAATGTAAATGTGCACAACATCACCCTTCGTGTTTTATCACTCTTCCTCACCATATGCATAAATATAAATGTAAATGTGCACGGCATCATCCTTCGTGCTCACTACACCAAAATTGGCCTAAGGTAACACTTATTATAGACGACGCTTGAAAAGTGTTGCCAAAAATAGCAACAGGAACGCTTTTGTATGGGTGGCGTTTTATAAGAGGTTTTGGCAATAAAAATTAGGCAACACTCATGAAGAATGCTTATTCACATACTAGAGGCTATCCGGAAGAGTTGGAGAAGGTTGTTGGAAATTTTTTTCTATGCGATCGCATAGGGGAGGCCGCGATCGCATATGTCACGACCCAGAATCCCAATCTGAGTCGTGATGGCATCCAACTGCGGGGTTAGGCAAGCCAACAATAATTACACCAAGTGATACCTTTCCCATCTAGTTAAACAGTCAAAGATTCCCAATTTATAACGACAAACATGATACTAGCCTTGAGCGGAAGTGAAATCCTAGTAGATACAAGCTGAAATAAAATGCATACATAGATATACATCCCAAAAACCCAAAATATAAATATACACTACGCGTGTGTGCCAGGAACTAGTGTCACGAGTGTCATGGGCAACTACTGAATATACAATGACTACAATATATACAGAGTCTCCGTCTGAATGAAATGAGCGGAGAAATGTAACAAAAGAGCTCCAGGGTGCTGCTAGGAAGTCGCCGAGAAAGCAGCTCACCGAGAAGTATGACCACGGTATCAATATCTAGCGCCGACCTGATAGTCAGACGTGCCAGCCTCCGGACTTGTACAGTTAAGTATAGAAAAGAAAAGAAAGTGCAGCATGAGTACATATTAAATAAATATGTACCCAGTGAGTATCCCGCCTAAACTCGAAGAAGTAGTGACGAGAGGTCGACTCGATACTCACTAGGGTCCAGCAGTAGTAACATGTGATAAAATATGATGAAATACAATAGGCATGTTAGGGAAATAAGCAGCAAGTACATATACTAAAAGCAGAGAAATCCAAACAGCTACTGAACTTAAACAATAAAGCACTTTCAAGAGTAAGGTTTTCGGTTTATCTTCTGTCATATATAAGCTTTTCGGTTTATCTTTTGTGAAACATTTGAAAGTATTTTGAAAAGTCGGCTTGCCTAGTATCATCGATAGGCGCCATCATGATAGGTTAGAGTTTTGGGTCGTGACACATAGGAGTGATGACATCAATTAGGAAAGAATAACATAATTTCACCTAACTAGCTTGGTAAAAGGCATATATGTAGATATAATAAATAAGAGGGGAAAGCATGGTCTTTATACGCTAGCACATAGAAACATGAATGGCTAACATGGTAGAAGGTATACTAAAGTGCAAAAAAATAGATACGGCATGGATGTAGATATAACAACAGGAAGGAAAGCATGATATATGCAAGTTAACAGATAGAAGGCATGGATAACACAACCACAATCAAGATAGAGGACAAGGATATAACAAACACGACAAGTCACGTAGATAACATAGGTGCAACAGTAATAACTCCAGGTAAAGGGATGAATGTACACACAAGGAAAAGTTATCACAATGTAATGCATGTCCCTCGTCCTCGCCTGCATGAGAACACCCTTTGTGCCTTGAACTCACGGTGATATAAAATCATGGTAATATAAATGGAATGGTGTGGCATCACCCTTCGTGCTTTTACTCCCAAATGAAATAGCACGGCATCACCCTTCGTGCTTTACCCTCACATGACATGGCACGGCATCACCCTTCGTGCTTTACATTTTTCCTCACCAAGCACGTGTATATCAATGACAAACAAGGTAGGAAGCATAAATAACATCAATGAGAGTGGTTAAACGAATGTTCCAAATGAATCTCAATCATAATCTTCAAGCCGACAATAATTCAATAACCCTCAGGAGCCTTATTGTTCCAGTATTTCAATAATTCTCAAAATGATTTACTACTCAAGTATAGAATCTAATATCTCAAGAATAACGGTCGCAGCAATGTACTAGTCATGAAGCATAATGATGACCGAATAGACACATCAATGTTTCTCAATATTCCGTCAAACTTTTAATCAAGTTATTGTAATCTAAATCTTGGTTTCTAACATTAAATTCCATATTCATAGTATCTACAAGTCAAGTAAGACATGAAGCAAGAAGGTCACGTAATTCTACAAGGCGCAATTTATAGTATAATTTGCCCCCGAGCATGATTAACCCTGGAACATGCATATATGCTCGTCACCTCATATAAGTATAACCCCCACATGTAGCAAATAATGTCAAATAGTAGGAAAAAATTCCTCAACAAAGTTAGACAAGACACTTAACTCAATTCGGCCAACAAAATACTCAATTTAGCTTTTTCCTTTACAAATTCACCTCCGTCCGCTCAATCTGATAGTTTGGTATGAAAATTCTTCTACATAATTGCCTCTCATTGAGGATATGGTTCAAAATATAATAAAATGAGTCAAAAACCCGAATTACATAGCTGAAAACAAGCTACATATGTCGTATTTACGATCTAGGGTTCACAAGAGAAGAAGCCTTCGTAATTGCAAACCAAAAAACATGGTTGTAAAATGTCGCAATTGCAAAAAAATGTTCGCAATGCAAACTAGGAATCACAATGGCGATAAAAGTATTCGCAATTGCGACTGCACTAGAAACCAATATTTTTTCCAACACGAAAATGAGCATAACTCTTTGATACGATGTCTGAATTCGACGATTCTTTTTACTATGGCTCCATAAATATGATACGGATCTAATTCTTTAATAAAAACTGAATTTGGAGCTTATTTTCTTAATATGGAACAACTTATTCTTGATGAACGATGCTGAAGCATCAAAAAAATGCTCAACACAACCTAAACCTATCTGAAACTCACCCAAGCCACTCGGGACCTCGTCCGAACATACCAACAAGTCCCGTAACACAACGTGGACTTACTCGAGACCTCAAGTCACATCAAATAATGTCAAAACTATGAATCATGCCTCAAATCGAACTTAATAAACTTATGAACTTTCAACTTCTACAACTCGCGCCAAATCATATCAAATCAACCTGGAATGACGTCAAATTTTGCATGTAAGTCCCAAATTACATAACCGAGCTAAACCAACTCTCAAAATTACATTCTGACACCGATATCACTAAAGTCAACTCTCGGTCAAACCTCTCAATCTTCCTACACTTCAACTTTCAAATTTTCGCTGAAATGCTTTAATTTACCCTATGGACCTCCGATTCCAAATCCGAATGCACGCCTAAGTCAAAAATCATCATACAAAGCCGCTGAAATAATTGAAACCCTAATCCGAGGGTAAATGCTAAAAAAGTCAAACTTGGTCAACTCTTCCAACTCAAAGCTTCAATCTTGAAGTTCATTCTTCTACATCGATTCTGAGTTACTTGAAAACCAAAATCGACGATTCACACAAGTAATAATACATCGTGCGGATATATATGTGCCCTCAAACTGTCAAGCGAAGTGCAAATGCTCAAAATGACCAGCCAGATCAATATATAAATATAACTATATTACGCGCCAAAGAAAAGAAAGGAAAAGTAAAGTATGTCAATACTTGTTCTTTTAATTACATATGAAATTAATGAAACAAAATTTATTATAAAGTAGTTGCTCAAAATTAACATGTTGATTCTATTCATGTCGATTTGCGTGAGGTCAGCAAGTTCTTTTCTAGTAAGTTAGTAGTAAAGAATTTTACGCTTATGCAATATGAATGCAGACACGACATAATAGAATCATTCTTTGAAGGCGTTCCCGATGTTGCTCTGTTGTGACCAGACAACTATATCTAGTTTTTTTTTATAAAAAAAAAAATCATATCATTAGAGTTTTATAATCTCACAACCTTCTACATAGTCTCATCATGCTGCCTTAATCGACAAAAGTTAATGTATGTTAGCACATTAAAGGTGCAAGCTGAAAATACCGCTTTCTTATTTGGTATTTTAAGTTGAACTACAAAATAATCAAAAACTAATTATCAGCTTATCCCCTATATGATATTAAAATCACATACACTACATCGATTATAACAAGGAATTAAGCACATTATATATGCAACTCCTGAAAATATTTTAATAGTAAAAATAACAAAATAAAAGGAAGTAAAAATAAAAAGTTTTCGTTTCGGATCAATGGATTAACTTCAAACCTCATTCAAGAGGAGGTTAGGAAGAAGAATTAAAAGAGAAAAAACTGAAAATACCAAATTTGGTCAGGGAAAGAATAGGACTATAATAACATACGTAAGATATTAATGCGCAAAGCAGTCGGGCAATGTAAACAAAAATATAAAAGGGGGTTATATATTAAAAGTTTCATCTAGCGATCATCAAGATCTTCACCGATTTTACACCTCAAAGGAAATCAAAGTTTCAGAGGAGTTACACCTCAAAATTAGCAGAGAATCAGGCTTTAACTGATTAATATAATAAATAAAGAAAAGAAATAAAAATAGAGAAGCACTTCAAAAAACAACAATGCTATCAAGGTCGCATTTTGATTCTGGAAGTTGGAATAGGTCTGTGGTGTCATTTGTGATTTGTGTTAAAAATTTGGGGCCAATCGGACGTGGTTTTATAGGTTTCGGCATCGTTTGTAGAAATTGGAAGTTTTTCATTAGGCTTGAATTTATGTGCGATTAGTGTTTTTGATGTTGTATGAGGTGATTTGAAGGTTCGACTAAGTTTGTGTGATGTTTTGGGCCTTGTTGGTACGTTTGGTTGAGGTCTTGGGGGCCTCAGGTTGATTTCGAATGTTTTTGGACCAAGGTTTGAAGATTGAAGACACCTGAAGTTGGTTCTTCTAGTGTAACCGCAACTGCGGAGCTTTGATCGCATTTGGAGCTCGCAGGTGGGGGGCGAGGTCCGCAGATGCGGAGTTTAAAGGGAGGTGAGCAGGTGGTCGCAGGTGCGAAGGCTTTCCCGCACCTGCTCTTTTTGTGCTTTACTGTTGAATTAGCTGTTATTTGTTATCTTGTACTCATTCACAGTTTTACTTGCGTATCATATCTCCGCCTCCTCTTGTTTTCTAGTTGATACCTGTTATTATCTCTTTTTCTGGGCTTATTTTCATGACTTCTAAGAGCCCCGAGAGACTGGTGAGTTTAGTGACTGAGTTAGGACCTGAGTGCCGAGCTGTGAGCGATATGTATAAATATGGATTTGGTTGCACGCCTCAACGAGCCTTAGGGTTGTATATGTGTGGATCGGGTTGGGCATCGCATCGAGCTTTATGGTTTTATATATTTGATGGGATCAGGTTGCACGCCGAAGCGATATCACACTTGGGCTGAAGGAGCCCCTCCAGAGTCTTTACACACCCTCAGTGAGCACAGGTACCTATTGAGCATGAGTGATGAGTCCTGAGTACTATGTGCTGAGTGCCGAGTTTTGAGGTATTGAGAAAGGTTGAGTGACTGTTGCTTTGAGAAGGTGTTTTTTATTTCCTTATCGATGCATTTAACTTCCATATATCACTACTTTGAAATTTCTGAGAGATATTACCTCCGATTTTACTTGAAAATTACATAAATAAACTGATTTGACTTTGAGTACCAGATTGGAAAGCATGCCTACTTTCTTTTATTGAGATTTCTGAAATTGAACTATAATTGTGTAGCTCGTCTCTATCATCAGTTCTTTATTTAGTCTTGTTACTTATTGAGTTGGTTGTACTCACGCTACACTCTGCACTTTGTGTCCTGATCCAGGTGATTCTTGACACGATGGGTGTTGACATTTCGCACAGCTGATCGTTGGAGACTTCGAGGTAGCTGCCTAGCGTTCGCAGTCCTTGTTTCTCCTTTCTTATATTTTCTTTTATTGTATTTAGATCCAAACTTTCATAGACATTACTTTTCTATAATGGTGATGTATAGATGCTCATGAGCTTAGTGACACCCGATTAGGGAGTTTTCCGCAATTGTGTTTTGGCCGTTGATGAGAATTGTTTGGTCATTTAAAACTACTTTGACTCATTTTGTTAACTATTGGAAATATTTGGAAATGTCGGCTTGCCTAGTACCAAGTTAGGCACCATCACGACGGGTTAGGGTTTTGGATCGTGACACTCCCTCAAGAACAAAGTTGAGCGTTTTCTTTGATACACACAAATATTTAGAAAGCAGTAGCACACAATATTATCATTATTGTGAAAAATGGCTGCATTCGAAGTCTGATTCCTTTTTAATTCATTAAACCACTAGTGTCAAGAGCACAATACGTCATTGATTTCACCACCTTAATTCATATTTTGATCTTCTATTTTATTTACTTAATATGTGGGCATTTGGACATAAGAATTGTAAAATTTCGAAAAAAGTAAATTTGTTCTAAAGTGAATGTAACGACCCGACCGGTCGTTCCGTAGAACTTGCCATGTTATTCTTGTTTCTGCCTTGTTATGCATCATTTAGTTTGTTTATGATGTGTTGGAGTCGGGTGGTTCGGGTTCGGAGTGGTCGTAATGAGGATTGAGACACTTGGTCTCTTTAAGTAGCCTTAAAGTTAGAAAAGTCAACTGGGAGTTCACTTCTTGGTAAACGACCTCGGAATACGGATTTTATGGCTTGAATAGCTTCGTTAGGTGATTTGGGACTTAGGACTGTGTTCAGAATATGGTTTTGATGTCCGGTGCAGAATAAGGCTTGAATTGGCGAAAGTTAGTTTTTGGCGATTTTTGGTCGGTAGTAGAAAATAGGCTATCGGGGTCAGAATGGAATTCCTGAAGTTGGAGCAGGTTCTTAATGTCATTTTGGATATGTGTGCAAATTTTCAGGTCAAGCGGATGTGTTTTGGATGATTTCGACATCTTTGGTGGAATTTAGAAACTTCAAAGTTCATAGGCTTGAATTCAATGTGATTTTGGTGTTTTTGCATTGTTTTTGGCGTTTCGAAGGCTCGACTAAGATTGAATGGTGTTATGAGGTGAGTTGGTATGTTTGGTTGAGATCCCGAGAGCCTCATCTGTGTTTCAGGTGGTTAACGGACCAACTCTTGGCTTAAAAACTTGGCAGATTTTTGCTGGTATGAGTTTCGGGTTTCCTTCAACACGATCGCGGGAGGATGCTGTCACGACCCGAAATCCCACCTTCGAGCCGTGATGGCGCCTAACGTTGAACCCGCTAGACAAGCCAACGTTTGAACTAATTAAACTCATTAACAACTAAAATAAACAAGATAACTAAGGCATCGATGGTCAACAATATGAAGGTTAACTAAAATTAAAATAATATAGCAACTTCGTAATAAAACCCATATACATATCCCAGAACTGGTGTCACAGACTCACGAACTATCTATGAGATTACTGAATACAATGGTCTGAAAATAAGTACATATGACTGTCTCTGAAACTATAAAATAAGACAGAACTGAAAGAGAAGGGTAAAAGGTGACGCCAAGGCCCACGAACGTCTACGGGTCTACTTCGAGGTCTCCTGAGTGAACTGGTGGAATGCTGCCTCCGTTAGTGCCCACCGGGTCTGGTTGCGAAGTCTGCACAACATAAAGAAGTGCAGGTGTAGCATCAGTACAACTGACCCCATGTTCTGTGTAAGTGCCGAGCCTAACCTCGACAAAGTAGTGACGAGGCTAGGACCGACAACGATATACATACCTGTGCAATTCTATATAATAACAGAAAAATATCGACGAAAATGAACAGTATAAACAGATACGGGGAGAAACATGCTGGGGATAAGAGGGGCAGTAAATACTGGCAGAGTGGAACAGGGTATCAACTGAAATTTAACAGTAAAAGAAGGAATCTAACGCCTCAGAACAGATAATGAATAACACGAGGCACGGCATGTCCCCTCGTGCATCACCTTACAAATCGCTCGGCACATAATGTCCCCTCGTGCATCAAACAGTAACACATCGGCACGGCATGCCCCCTCGTGCGATTAACAATAAACAATCATCACGGCATGTCCCCTCGTGTGATAAATAATGAACAATCAGCACGGCATGTCCCCTCGTGCGATAAATAATAAACAATAAACACGGCATGTCCCCTCGTGTGATAAATAAGCAATCTGCACGACATGTCCCCTCGTGCGATAAATAATAAACAATCAACACGGCATGTCCCCTCGTGTGATAAATAATAAACAATCAGCACAACATGTCCCCTCGTGCGATAAATAATAAATAATCACCACGACATGTCCCCTCGTGTGATAAATAATAAACAATCAGCACGGCATGTCCCCTCGTGCGATAAATAATAAACAATCGGCACGGCATGTCCCCTCGTGTGACCAATAATAAACAAACAACAATATGATGCGAAAACTAACAATAAGAAATCTCAAGTGTACAAAAATACTCAACCAAATTCTATCGTCCCGGCAAGGGATTCAGCTATAACCAAACTCGCTTAGAAATACAATTTCAACAGTCAAAGCCGCAACTGAACAATTTATCAATAATTTCCCACGTCATAAAACAACATCAATGTATCACTCCTAAATCACCAATTATTCATAGTACAGAGAATATCAAGAACACGGTACAATTCATCACAATTGACTCACGGGCATGCTTGACCGCAACATATAGGCACTCGTCACCTCGCCTAAACATTGGACATGAATTACACATAGCAAACAAGACTCTATACCTATTCCCTCCAGCGAAGGTTAGGCCAAACACTTACCTCTGCTCCAAAGTGCAAGTCAAGCCTCAATCACAGCCTTTCCTCTTGAATACAACTCCGAGTAGATAATATCTTGACATAATTGATTGATTAAAATCAATAGTTACTCAAAAACCCAATTCCAAAGCCTAATTATACATTCTCTATCATTCTTCCAAAAATACCACAATTCGACCCCGGGCCTGCTTGGTCCAAACACGAGGCTCGGACCAAAACCCGATTACCCATACCCCCACGAGTCCAAATATATAATTTGTTTTGAAATCCGACCCCAAATTGAGGTTGAATTACTCAAAATCCCATAAACCCTAACTCTACCCCAAACCCCTCATTCCTACTTTGATTTTAAGATTTTAGGCCTAGATTCTAGTGATTAGGGAAGGAAAATGGAAGAAATTGGTGTTAGGAACACTTACCCAAATGGTTATGGAGGAGAAAATGGCTTGGAGGTCTTCAATGGGGCTTGGAGAAGAAGAAGGAAATGAAAATTATGAAAATCCCGTATGGTATTCTGTTTTGGGGGTATTTTAATAACTGGGCAGAAATACCCTTCGCGTTCGCGGGCCCTTGGCCACGTTCGCGAAGGGTTAGATTCTGGGACCTAAGCGTTCGCAGAGCCAGGGCCGCGTTCGCGAAGGTTTGAATTCCTTGGCGCCTACGCCCGCATTCGCGAAGAACAAAACTCTCCTGCCCCCCGACCTCACCCTAAGCCTACGCGTTCGCACCCCTGGGGACGCGTTCGTGTAGAAGCACTGTCCAGTGCTCCGCGTTCGCGTCTCACTCTACGCGTTCGCGTCTCCCTCTACGCGTTCGCGTAGAGTAAAACCCAGGCCACCATTATTTACCCTTCGCGTTCGCGAGTCCTTGGCCGCGTTCGCGAAGGGTATTACACCAGACACCAGCAAATCATCAAAAACACTAGATTTTTCCACTTTGCACACCCCGTTAACTACCCGAAACTCACCCGAGCCCTCGGGTCTCAAAACCAAAAACACACACGACTCCCAAATCATCCTACGGACTTATTCAAGCTTTTAAATCACCAAAATATCATCATAATAAATGAATTAAACCTCAAAATTCATAGAATATTATTAAAACTTCATAAGGTTCAATTATTCCGATTTTTATCCGAAACACGTCATATCAAGTCCGTTCCTTACCAAATTTCACAGATAACTCGAATAACACATATTGAACCTGTTCCGGGCTCCGGTACCATAATACGGGCCCGGCAACACAGGTTTCACATCGAGGTTCATTTTCATAAGCCTTTATTATTTTTCAGAAAACAATTTTCTTTAAAAATTCATTTTTCGGACTTGGGACCTCGAAATTCGATTCCGAGCATACGCCCAAGTCCCATATTTCCCTACGGACCCTTCAGGACCATCAAATCACGGGTCTGGGTCCGTTTGCCAAAAAAATATTCAATTAATTATCATAATTTCAATTCTTTATCAAGTTTCCATATGAAGGCTTCCCGGCTATGCGCCCCGGCTACGCACGCACATCGAGGTGAGATTAACGGAGGCTTTCAAGGCCTCGAAACACAGTCATAATCAAATTTACATAGGATGACCTTTTGGGTCATCATAATCTCCACCTCTAAAACAAACGTTCGTCCTCGAACGAACATAGAAAGGTACCTAAATCGGGGAAAAGATGGGGATATCAGCTCCGCATATCTGACTCGGACTCCCAAGTAGCTGCCTTAACAGGCTGACCTCTCCACTGAACACGAACATAAGTATAACTCTTCAATCTCAACTGACGAACCTGCCGTGCCAAAATGGCTACCGGCTCCTCCTCATAAGACAAATCCTTGTCCAACTGGACACCGCTGAAGTCAAGTACATGAGATGGATCCGCAATATACCTCCGGAGCATAGACACATGAAACACCGGGTGTACGGCTGAAAAACTAGGTGGCAAGGCAAGTCTGTAGGCCACCTCTCCCACCTTATCCAAAATCTCGAATGGACCAGTGTACCTAGGGCTCAACTTTCCCTTCTTCCCGAACCTCATCACGCCCTTCATAGGCGACACTCAATGGAATAACCGGTCTCCTACCATAAATTCCAAATGTCGAACTTTGCGATCCGCATAACTCTTCTTCCTGGACTGAGTTGTACGAAGTCTATCCTGAAAAATCTTCACCTTGTCCAAGGCATCCTGGACTAACTCAGATCCCAACAATCTAACCTCTCCTGGCTCAAACAATCTGATTGGAGACCGACACCGTCTACCATACAACGCCTCATACAAAGCCATCTGAATGCTCGACTGATAGCTGTTGTTGTAGGCAAACTCAGCTAAAGGAAAGAAATGGTCCCATGAACCACCAAAGTCAATAACACAAGCCCGCAACATATCCTCCAAAATTTGAATAGTACGCTCGGACTGTCCGTCCATCTGAGGATGGAATGATGTGGATGACAGGAATACTTACCCAAATGGTTATGGAGGAGAAAATGGCTTGGAGGTCTTCAATGGGGCTTGGAGAAGAAGAAGGAAGTGAAAATTATGAAAATCCCGTATGGTATTCTGTTTTGGGGGTATTTTAATAACTAGGCAGAAATACCCTTCGCGTTCGCGGGCCCCTGGCCACGTTCGCGAAGGGTTAGTTTCCGGGACCTAAGCGTTCGCAGAGCCAGGGCCGCGTTCGCGAAGGTTTGAATTCCTAGGCGCCTACGCCCGCATTCGCGGAGAACAAAACTCTCCTGTGCCCCGACCTCACCCTAAGCCTACGCGTTCGCACCCCTGGGGACGCGTTTGTGTAGAAGCACTGTCCAGTGCTCTGCGTTCGCGTCTCACTCTACGCGTTCGCGAAGTGTAGTTTCTGGGACCTAAGCGTTCGCGGAGCCAGGTCCGCCTTCGCAAAGGTTCGACTTCCTAGGCCTCTGCGTTCGCGAGCCTACGCCCGTGTTCGCGAAGAACAAAACTCCCCTGCCCCCCGACCTCACCCTAAGCCTACGCATTCGCACCCCTAGGGACGCGTGCGCGTAGAAGCACTGTCCAGTGCTCCGCGTTCGCGTCTCTCTCTACGCGTTCGCATAGAGTAAAACCCAGGCCACCATTATTTACCCTTCGCGTTCGCGAAGGGTATTACACCAGACACCAGCAAATCATCAAAAACACCAGATTGTTTCACTTTACACACCCCGTTAACTACTCGAAACTCACCCGAGCCCTCGGGTCTCAAAACCAAAATCACACACGACTCCCAAATCATCCTACGGACTTATTCAAGAATTTAAATCACCAAATATCATCAAAATAAATGAATTAAACCTCAAAATTCATAGAATTGTCTTAAAACTTCATAAGGTTTAATTATTCTGATTTTTATCCGAAACACGTCATATCAACTCTGTTCCTTACCAAATTTCACAGATAACTCAAAGAACACATGTTGAACCTGTTCCGGGCTCCGGTACCACAATACGGGCCCGACAACACAGGTTTCACATCGAGGTTCATTTTCATAAGCCTTTATTAGTTTTAGAAAACAATTTTCTTTAAAAATTCATTTCTCTGACTTGGGACGTCGGAATTAGATTCCGGGCATACGCCCAAGTCCCATATTTCCCTACATTCCCTTCGGGACCGTCAAATCATGGGTCCGGGTCCATTTACCAAAAAAGGTTAATCAAAGTCAACTTTATTCAATTAATTATCATAATTTCAATTCTTTATCAAGTTTCCACATGAAGGCTTCTCGGCTACGCGCCCGGGATGTGCGCGAACATCGAGGTGAGATTAACGGAGGCTTTCGGTGCCTCGGAATAGAGTCATAATCAAATTTACATAGGATGACCTTTTGGGTCATCGTAGATGCTTGCGATCGCGTAGGCCTAGCTGGGGATGGCAGGATTTTGTTATTCGCGAGCGCGTAGTTGAGATCGGGACCGCGTGCATGTGAGATTGTTGTGCAGTGCGATCGCGTGGTGTTGTTCGCATTCGCGCAGAGTTGAAGGGCGCGTGAGGGGGCTGAGCCGTTGTTCTTCGCGATCGCGTGGGTTTATGTTTTGCTGAATCACGATCCCGTGCTGGGTACTTGATCGTGTAGGGTAAATTATTGGGGCTGCATGGTTGTTCTTCGCGATCATGTGGGGAGTTTCGCGATCACAATGAGTAAATCCTTGGGCAGACAATTTATGTTTCAAAAATGAGTGTTTAAGTCCAAAAGCCATAAGACCCATTAGAGAGCTCGGGAGAAGGTGGAAATGTAAGGGATTCTCAGTGGGAGTCCTTAGGTTAGTGCTCTTCAATCATATTTGGTTTAATTCCATGATTTAGTCTTGATTATTATCATTTAATTTGAAGAATATGAGTAGAAATTGAGAAAAAATGGGAGGAAAGTTTGAGAACTTCTTTTGATGATTTGAGTAGGCATATGAGGTCGGATTTTTGTAAATTTGATATGGGTAGACTCGTGAGGGAATGTGGATTCTAGTTTTGTGATTTTTATCAAATTTCAAGATGTGGGCCTTGGGGCGGGTTTTGCCAATTTCGGGAATTGTGCCTAATTTTGATAGTTTTCGATTTGGGTTCGTCTCCCTAGCATATATTGATGTTATTAATCCGATTTTTATAGACTCGGAGCATTTGGGAGCTGATTCGAGGGGCAAGAGCATCGCATATTAGTTTTCGGACTGTTTTGAGGTAAGTAACGATTGTAACTCTAGACTTGAGGGTATAAAACCCCGGTTTTTGTATTGTCTTGGTAAATGAGGTGACGCACATGCTAGGTGACGAGCGTGTGGGCGTGCACCGATAGGGATTGTGATTTGGTCTGTCCCGTAGCCACTATTAAGCTGCATAATTGATTTAAATCATGGGATATCCTGTATTTTAGAGACTTATACTTATTTATGGGTTGTAAGCCATGTTTGGGGCCTTGTGTCGATATGTTTAGAGCCTCGGGAGTATTTTTACACTATTCTCACACTATATTCGATAGAAAATTTATGAACTCAGTCGTGTTTATTACTTTTTGCTATTTCAATGTTATTACAATGTTTTAGATTACGGTGGGGTATTTTGGGCTGAGTCCCGTGATGTTAGATGAGTTTCCCCAGTGGCTTGAGAGGATGAGTGAGTGAGACCGAGAGCCGAGTTGTGAGGATTGTTATGGATCGGGCTGCACGCTGCAACATATATTATATGGATCGGGATGCACGTCGTTGCATATGTATATTGGATCGGGCTGCACGCGGCAACAATATAACGCTTGGGTTGTAGGAGCCCCTCCAGAGTCTGTACACCCCCAGTGAGCGCAGTTGACTATATATATTGGATCGGGTTGCACGTCGCAACATATGTTATATGGATCAGGCTGCACGCCGCAGCATATTTAGGTGGATCGGGCTGCACACCATAGCAGTTGTGTGGATATCTAGTACTTGTTGAGTGGGAGTGCTTAGTGTGAACATGGAATACCGATAGCGGAGTCACAAGTGACTGAGAGACCTTGTTATGAGTGATATTGTGCCTGGAAGGCCATTACACTGTGAAATTTATTATTTTTCTAACTCTTCTTTATACCGAGTCTTCTAATAAAAGTTGAAATATTGTTTTAAGAAATTATGATTTATAAATGCTCGTCACTGCACTCAAGTTTTTAGTTACTTTGGTTATTTACTGAGTTGGCGTACTCACGTTACTCCCTGCACTTCTTTGTGCAGATCCAGGTACCCGGCCAACTCGTCAGTTGATTCTATCACGTGCTTCAGAGTTGATCCAGGATCGAGGCAGCAGCTCATCGTCCACAACTTACCTCCTTTCATTTCCCATTTCATTAACTTTTAGTATTTTTGGATTTGTATTAGTAGTAAAGTCACATTTTTGATACCTTGTATTTCCGGTATTAGATACTCATGACAGTTGACTCCAGAGGTCTGAGTCGGTGTTCGATTTTGAATTCTGATGTCAGTAGGTTATTTTGAAGTCATTTGGCTAAAGATAGAAAATTGAATTTTTTTGAGGAATCCGAACGGAAGTGGAAATTTTGATAGCGGGATTGGAATGCGATTCCAAAAGTTGGAATAGGTTAGTACCGTCATTTGTGATGTGTGTGAAAAATTTTAGGTCATTCGGACGTGGTTTGGTAAGTTTCGGCATCGTGGCGAATTTTGGAAGATTAGAAGTTCTTAGGCTTGAATCCGAGGTTGATTCGTTGTTTTGGTGTTGTTTTGGGTTTTTCAAAGGTTAGACTAGGTTCAGGTAGTGATATATGACTTGTGGAAATTGTTGGTTGAGGTCCCGAGGGGCTCGGGTGGGTTTCAGATAGATATGGGTTGTGTCGCGCTCATTTTTGAGGTTTCGGCGTCGTTTCTTCAAGCATAATTGGTACCACATTAAGCAAATGAGCCTCAATTTCTGTTTTGATTGAAGCATTAGATCCGTATCGTAATACCGAAGCTGTACCAAAAGAATAATCAAATTTGGACATCGTATGAGGAAGTTATGCTCATTTTAGTGTCAGAGAAGAGAGCTGGTGTTGGTGTTTCGCAGGTGCGAGTTTAGGTCCGCACCCGCGGAGCCGCTGGTGCGAAAAATGGTCTGCATGTGCGGAAATTACAGCTGGAAATGCGCAGGTGCGGGTATTTTGGTCGCAGGTGCGAAATCCCTGAGTATAGAAAAACTAGACCATGTCATTTTAGTATTTTGAGCATATCTTGAGTTCTAGAGCTCCGATTGAGGTGATTTTTGCGGCATTCTTCTCGTCTTTTCATCGGGGTTAGTATATTAGTATTATTTTTGCATTTTAATATGATTAAAGAAGTTCAGTTTTTGAATTAATCCATATTTTGATTGGGGAAAATTCGGGGTTTTAAAAGAAAACTTCAAAAATGAAAAATCATGATTTGACGGTCCAAATGACATGGGAATTTGATAAATTTGATATGTGTGAACGTATCGGAATGGGTAATCGGATTTTGTAAAATTTATCAAGTTCCAAGGTGCGGGCCTGTGGGTCGACTTTTGGGTCGATTTTTATAAATTAGTAAAGATTGAAACTTTATTATTTGGAATAGTTCCTTATACATTTTATGTGTGGTTTGAAGTTGTTTTGGATGATTTTGAGCCGTTCAGAGGTCTTTCCGCCCGAGAAGTCCATTTTTGGAGTACCCGGTTGTCGTCTTTGAGGTAAGTATCTTGCCTAACCTTGTGTGGGGGAACTCCCCCTTAGGGTTGAGTCTTCTTTGTTGATTGTAGTCCGTGTATGCGAGGTGACGAGTATGTACTCGGACTTATTTGCCAATAGATTGACATTTTAGGATTCGTAGGTTCGTAGTTTACCTGTGTATGCGTTGTAATTGTTATAATTGAATCCTTGGTTGTTTACTTCAACCTTTCCTGCTTAAATTAGAATTACTTACTTTTGGATTCCTTCGTTGGCATTTTGATCTTAATTTACTTAACTGAATATTTTATTGCTCTCACCTCAATGCTATATTTGCTTTCTAAAACTGCTCAATTGACTATATTAGTGTTATCTAGCTTTATAGTTGTTTGGTCGTAGTTAGAACAGTCGTTTCATTAGAGTCAAGCATGCCCGTGAGTCTTACATTGTGATCTATACGACTTTTTCTCTTATGTGCTACTTGGGTCTAATTGATGAATAATTATTCTGCTGATGTTTTCTTGATGTTGCCTATTACTGGGCCTTCGTTTGAGATGAGTTTTATTCCGTAAAGTTAATTGCTTAGGCGAGATTTGTTATAGTTGTTTTTCCCTTGCCGGGATGGTATTGTTTTTCATTGTTGACTCCCTTGCCGGGATGGTGTGTTTTCTATTATTGCTTTGTTGTTATGGTATTGGTTGCATTGTTGATTCCCTTGCTGGGACATTGTGATTTATGGTTCCTATAGTTGATGTGTTTCGTCGATTTATTGTGTATTTATTTATCTAGCACGAGGGGACATGCCGTGCCGATTGTTTATTATTTATCGCACGAGGGGACATGACGTGCCGATTGTTTATTATCTATCACACGAGGGGACATGCCGTGCCGATTGTTATTATGTATCGCACGAGGGGACATGTCGTGCCGATTGTTTATTTTTTATCGCATGAGGGGACATGCCGTGCCGAATGTTTATTATTTATTGCACGAGGGGACATGCCGTGCCGATTTTTTATTATTTATCGCACGAGGGGACATGCCGTGCCGATTGTTTATTATTTATTGCATGAGGGGACATTCCGTGCCGAGTGTTCATTTATTTATTTATGCGCGAGGGGACATTCTGTGCCAAGTGATTGTTTACTTTAGCACGAGGGGGCATGCCATGCACTTGTCTTTGCATTATACTTTTCCGTGTTCTTGTTTGATATCTACCGCATTTGTTTAAGAGTTAATATTCCGTTGTTTAAATCCGGATATTCGCATTGATCCCTTACTACATTTATTGACAAGACAAGTTTTGAGTACGGACTGAGTTCCGACAGATTTACCTTGAGGAGATTATGATTACGAGATTTTTCTGAAAAGGTATTATTGAAAAGTAATGGTTTTCGAAATGATTATAGCTGAAGACTTTTACATCGAAAGTATATTTGAAAAGCACTAGTCTTGCATAAAATGATACTTGGAAGTCTTTATTTGGAAAGTATCTTTGGAAACTTCGTAATTTGAAAGAAAACTATGTTTTACGTAACCCTCTCTAGTACATATACTTATATATATTTTGGAGAAAGTATGTTTTCAAAGGAAATCTTTCTACATAAAAATGATTTTATTAGCAAAGCTTTTCATATGATCTGTTGTTTAAGGGTTCCCACCAATTTATGGAATTTAATGGCTAAGGCTCGATGTGAATAAATAGATGCAGAGTTGAGTTGTGGGGTTCTCTATTGCATTGTGTTTTCTTCGGGTTTTGTTTGTTTTGCTATCCATCTTCCTGTGTAATTTATATTGTTTCGTGGTTATTTTTCTGTAATTTTCTTTTCGCATTATATTGTCATTGTTGTAAATTATCCTGCAAATTCTTAAATAGATGTACTGTTCGGTTACTTCTATATTCATGTTAATTATTTTTGTAGACCAGTGGTGTCTTGACTAGTCCTCGTCACTACTCCACCGAGGTTAGTCTTGATACTTACTGGGCACCGCTATGGTGTGCTCATACTACTCTTCTGTGCATTTTTGTTTGCACAGATCCAGGTTTTGATTGTTAGTAACTGCGCGGATGATTGCAGAGGAGACTCAAGGTAACCTGTTGTTGCGTTCGCAGGCTTCAGAGTCACCTTCCTTGTATTATTATTCATACACTGTCATATTTATTTCCAAAACAACTGTATTTAGAAGTCGTAGGAGATTCGTAGAGCTTATGACTTGTATTACCGGTTTTGGGAAAACATTGTAAATTCGACCAAGGTTTTTATATCTATATTGTTAGTGTTCCTTTCCTTATTGTTTTTATTATTAACTGTTAGGCTTACCTAGTCTCTAGGACTAGGTTCCATCAAGATACCCAACAGAGGGAAAATTTGGGTCGTGACAAGTTGGTATCAGAGCACTAGGTTCATAGGTGCTACGAGTCATAAGCAGGTTAAGTAGAGTCTTGCGGATCGGTACGGAGATGTCTGTACTTATCTTCGAGAGGCTACGGAACTATTAGGATGATTTCACTTCCTTAATTCCTATCGTGCGAGTTCATTGATCTTGAAGTTGGAAATTTATCATTTCATTCTCTCACCGATGGTGAGGACGCAAACTGCGGTACCTGATGACGTTACCCGAGGCAAGCATCGCAAGGGTCAAAATTAGAGGCCGACGAGGAGCACATGCCAAAGTTAAGATGCCTACTCGAACGACTGTTGAATAGCTACCAACAATTCTAGTTGGGGGAAAACCAAGTACTGGGGGTGCCTATTGTTACTCTGGGCTTCAGAGATCGGGGTTATAGCTTTGAGTATAATTGGTATATCGACTCAAGCGGGATTGATCCTAGTGCACCAGCTACTTCACAGATCTGAGAGGAGTTCGGACTCCCACTGTCTACCCTCCAGAGCAGCAAGGCCATGTGGGTTAGGTTTAAATTGTCATGGCAGCACAACATGTGGTTTCCGTTTAGCCCGTAGTTAGAGCAGCAGCATCGGAAGAAGAAAACCTTGGGAAATTTTAAAGGTACAGGAAGTACCACCCTCCTATCTTTCAGTGAATTGGTGACAGGTGATTCCAGGGTTTTCTGGAGGAGTGCCACTATATTCTTCGTACATCGGGTATTATGGAGACGAGCGTGATTTTTTTTGTCACGTCTCAGGACCAGAGCAGTGGGTTTGTCACTAGTGGTGGGCACATGAGTGGAGTAGCCCAGCCAAGTCAGTTTTACTCGCATGGATTCAGGTTCTAGAGATGTTATTGAGGGAGTTGCACCCAGTCCCTCCGAGATGCATGGCGCACAGAGTTGGAGCAGTTGTGTCAGGGCACTATGTCACTATTAGAGTACGTCGTTGGATTCAGTGAGTTGGCCAGGTATATACCTAGCTTGGTTGCTTCAATTAGGCGGAACATAGGTCGGAGAGATCTACTGGTCCTTATTATGGAGGCAGAGTACGACACGGTAGAGATTTTGTGGGTCAACCAACTCAGTTTGCATTACCAGATTCGCATGGGAGTTCTCAAGTACTCCTGGGTCTCAGAGGACCCGTATTGTGTGGTTTCTACAGCCACGTCGGCAGAGAAATTCTTTTCTATAAGGAGATGAGCCACATGGTGAGAGATTGTTCCAGGGTTCAGGTAAGTGTGTTGTAGAAGGGTATTCAGGTGAGTAGAGGGCGCCTAAGAGGGGGAGGCCCGACCCGTCGATGTGTTTCATATAATAGGCTAGAGTCTGTGGTGCCAGATATCATCACTCAGGTTTGTTCTGATGTGCTTCAGAGGGGCACCAATCGTATTCCATTATAGTTTTGTCGGTCGAGAAGAGTTCCCTTATTCGTTGTTTCATTTATGAGTGAGTTTCATGTTTTGCCCTCTAATTTTGCGTTTGCTCCTGTTGGGGGATTCTATGAGTAGTAGCTGTGACTACCATTATTTTTGTTCATCTTTGCTAGTGGTGAAACTAGAGGTGAGTCTTTATTATTCCGTATGGTGAGCTTTATATGAATTTTCCTGAGTACTTTGTTTAGTGGCTGTGATTTGATACTCCATTGAGATGTGAGTTCAGTTAGTATTACGACTTCTATCAGCTGAGATGAGTTAAAGGAGAGATTTCTATTGGCATGATATATTTTCAGTATGAGATGTCGAGTTGAGGGTAAGATCCTCGTGATATTTGTGATTTGATATACTTAGGCCGGGCCGAGTACCGCGGTGAAAATTTTATCAGGATGGGATCCTTCTGATTTGTTCGAATGATTTGCTTCTCCCTTGTTATATTTATTTGGTAAGTCAATATTGACAAAGAGTTATGCATATGGGCTTGTTTGATAGTCTTTTATATGTCTCTCTTTTCATATTCATTCATTTTCGTTATGTGCTTCTCTAGTTTTAGTTTGCGGGATGTGTGCCGGGTGGTGCTAGCTATGGATTGGTGATTTGGGTGCCGAATAATGAAGTCTTCGTGTTTATCGCTTCTTTATCAGTATTATGGGGTTTGGAGCGGAGTTCTTCCATATGTGGGACAATTGCCTATGTTGAGTTGATTTCGGGCAGTTATTGTGATCAAAAGTGTTATTTGAGCCTATTTGCGATAAGCTATATTGCGTGGTTGTGCCTTATGGGTATAGGCATGAGTTAATACGGCTGGTTAAGGCTAATGCCGGATATGGATTCAAGATCAGACCTTTTTGGAAATGAGTATAAGGTGAGAAATTGAGGTATGAGGCTTATCGGTAGTGATAAGGAGGTTAAATTGCAATTGTGATGGTGTCATCAGGCTTACATAGGTCGGGGTGACGTGGAATCACCTGCGGGTTTATGTTGGGAGTGTGCAATCAGTGATCGGATGAGTATAGGTGGATCTTGGCATGTTCGAGGACGAACATTGGTTTTAAGAGAGGGAGAATGTAACGACCCGGCTGGTCGTTTTGAGAGTTTAACCTTTGTTCAGTGGTATAAGGTCATAATCAGCTTCACATTATGTATACCAACATGTGTGCGTGGTTAGATTCATTTACTGGATAATCTGGAGTCGACTTGGAAAGAAAATTCTCATTTCGAAAGCCTTAAGTTGGAAGAATCAACTAAGATTGGAATTTTGACTAAACAGCCTCCAAATCAGGATTTGAAGGTTCCAGCAGGTTCGTATGATGATTTCGGACTTGGGCGTATGTTCGGACCGGGATTTGGATAACCCGAGAGCGTTCTGGCGTATATTATTGAAGATAGCATTTTAGAAGAATTTCATAAATCTGGGTTGAAAGGCATTTCAGTGATATAGATGTCCGTTTGGGATTCCAAATTTGGGAATAGCTCCGTATGGTAATTCTGGAGTTGGGAGCGCGATCGGAAGTGAATTCTGATGTCTGTAGAGTATTTTGAAGTCATTTGGCTAAAGATAGAAAATTGAAAGTTTTTTAGGAATCCGACCGGAAGTGGAAATTTTGATAGCGGGGTCAGAATGCAATTCCAGAAGTTGTAATAGGTTCGTAGTGTCATTTGTGACGTGTGTGCAAAATTTCAGGTCATTCGGACGTGGGTTGGTAAGTTTCGGCATTGTTGGCGAATTTTGGAAGTTTAGAAGTTCTTAGGCTTGAATCCGAGGTTGACTCAGTGTTTTGGTGTTGTTATGGGTTTTCTAAAGGTTTGATTAAGTTTGGGTAGTGATATATGACTTGTGGGAATTGTTTGTTGAGGTCCCGAGGGGCTCGGGTGGGTTTCAGATAGATATGGGTTGTGTTGCGCTCGTTTTTGAGGTTTCGGTGTCGTTTCTTCAAGCATAATTGGTACCACATTAAGCAAATGAGCTCCAATTTTTGTTTTGATTGAAGCATTAGATCTGTATCGTAATTACGGAGCTATAGTAAAAAGAATCATCAAATTTGGATATCGTATGAGGAAGTTATGCTCATTTTAGTGTCGGAGAAGAGAGCTGGTGCTGGTGTTTCGCAGGTGCGAGTTTGGGTCCACACCCGCGGACACGCAGGTGCGGAAATTACAGCTGGAAATGCGCAGGTGCGGGTATTTTGGTCGCGGGTGCGAAATCCCTGAGTATAGAAAAACCAGACCGCATCATTTTAGTATTTAGAGCATATCTTGAGCTCTAGAGCGCCGATTGAAGTAATTTTTGCGGCGTTCTTCTCGCCTTTTAATCGGGGTCAGTATATAAGTATTATTTTTGCATTTTAATATGATTATAGAAGTTCAATTTTTTAATTAATCCATGTTTTGATTGGGAAAATTGGGGGTTTTGAAAGAAAACTTCAAAAATGAAAAATCATGATTTGACGGACCAAATGACATCGGAATTTGATAAATTTGGTATGTGTGAACTCGTATCAGAATGGGTAATCGGATTTTGTAAAATTTGTCGAGTTTCAAGGTGCGGGCCTAGGGGTCGACTTTTGTGTCGATTTTTATTAATTAGTAAAGATTGAAACTTTATTATTTGGAATAGTTCCTTATACATTTTATGTGTGTTTTGAAGTTGTTTTGGTTGAATTTGAGCCGTTCGGAGGTCTTTTCGCTCGAGAAGTCAATTTTAGAGTACTCAGTTGTCATCTTTGAGGTAAGTATCTTGCCTAACCTTGTGTAGGGGAACTCTCCCTTAGGGTTGAGTCTTCTATGTTGACTGTAGTCCGTGTATGCGAGGTGACAAGTGTGTACTCAGACTTATTTGCTAATAGATTGACCTTTTAGGATTCATAGGTCTTTATGTTACCTGTGTATGAGTTGTAATTGTTTTAATTGAATCCTTGGTTGTTTACATCATCCTTTCCTGCTTAAATTAGAATTACTTGCTTTTGGATTCATTCGTTGGCTATTTGATCTTAATTGACTTAACTAAATATTTTATTGCTCTCACCTCCATGCTATATTTTCTTTATAAAACTGCTCAATTGACTATATTAGTGTTATCTAGCTTTATAGTTGTTTAGTCGTAGTTAGAGCATTCGTTTCGTTAGAGTCAAGCATGCCCGTGAGTCTTACATTGTGATCTATACAACTTTTTCTCTTATGTGCTACTTGGGTCTAATTGATGAATAATTATGTTGCTGATGTTTTCTTGATGTTGCCTATTACTGGGCCTTCGTTTAAGCTGAGTTTTATTTCGTAAAGTTAATTTCTTAGGCGAGATTGGTTATAGCTATTTTTTCGTTGCCGGGATGGTATTGTTTTTCATTGTTGACTCCCTTGCCGGGATGGTGTGTTTTCTATTATTGCTTTGTTGTTATGGTATTGGTTGCATTGCTGATTCCCTTGCTGGGACATTGTGATTTATGGTTCCTATAGTTGATGTGTTTCGTCGATTTATTGTGTATTAATTTATCTAGCACGAGGGGACAAGCCGTG
Organism: Nicotiana undulata; assembly: GCA_005239495.1. Classification (NCBI taxonomy): domain Eukaryota; kingdom Viridiplantae; phylum Streptophyta; class Magnoliopsida; order Solanales; family Solanaceae; genus Nicotiana; species Nicotiana undulata. The sequence goes on along the minus strand of ML293972.1, from coordinate 17,009 downwards.
CCGATTATTTATTATTTATAGTACGAGTGGACATGCCGTGTCGATTATTTATTATTTATTGCACGAGGGGACATGCCGTGCGGATTGTTTATTATTTATCGCACGAGGGAACATGCCGTGCCGATTGTTTATTATTTATTGCACGAGGGGACATTCCGTGCCGAGTGTTCATTTATTTATTTATGCGCGAGGGGACATTCCGTGCCAAGTGATTATTTACTTTAGCACGAGGGGACATGCAGTGCACTTATCTTTTCATTATACTTTTCCGTGTTCTTGTTTGATATCTACCACATTCGTTTAAGAGTTAATATTTCGTTGTTTAAATCCGGATATTCGCATTGATCCCTTACTACATTTATTGACAAGACAAGTTTTGAGTACGGACCGAGTTCCGATAGATTTACCTTGAGGAGATTATGATTACGAGATTTTTCTGAAAAGGTATTATTGAAAAGTAATGGTTTTCGAAATGATTATAGCTGAAGAATTTTACATCGAAAGTATATTTGAAAAGCACTAGTCTTGCGTAAAATGATACTTGGAAGTCTTTATTTGAAAAGTATCTTTGGAAACTTCGTAATTCGAAAGAAAACTATGTTTTACGTAACCCTCTCTAGTACATATACTTATATATATTTTGGAGAAAGTATGTTTTCAAAGGAAATCTTTCTACATAAAAATGATTTTATTAGCTAAGATTTTCATATGATCTGTTGTTTAAGGGTTCCCACCAAGTTTTGGNCATTGTGTTTTCTTCGGGTTTTGTTTGTTTTGCTATCCATCTTCCTGTGTAATTTATGTTATTTCGTGGTTATTTTTCTGTAATTTTCCTTCCGCATTATATTGTCATTGTTGTAAATTATCCTGTAAATTCTTAGATAGATGCATTGTTCGGTTACTTCTATATTCATGTTAATTATTTTTGTAGACCAGTGGTGTCTTGACTAGTCCTCCTCACACCGAGGTTAGTCTTGATACTTACTGGGCACCGCTGTGTTGTGCTCATACTACTCTTCGGTGCATTTTTTTTTGCACAGATCCATGTTTTGATTGTTAGTAACTGCGCGGATGATTGCTGAGGAGACTCAAGGTAACCTATTGCTGTGTTCGCAGGCTTCAGAGTCACCTTCCTTGTATTATTATTCATGCACTGTCATATTTATTTCCAAAACTGTTGTATTTAGAAGTCGTAGGAGATTCGTAGAGCTTATGACTTGTATTACTGGTTTTGGGAAAAGATTGTAAATTCGGTCAAGGTTATTATATATGGACTGTTAGTGTTCCTTTACTTATTGTTGTTATTATTAACTGTTAGGATTACCTAGTCTCTAGGACTAGGTGCCATCACGATACCCAACGGAGGGAAAATTTAGGTCGTGACACCAGGCTGACCCAGAAGGGTGCCCCGTTCAGGTAGACCGAGGAGTGTGAGGAGAGCTTTTAGAAGCTTAAGACAGCTTTGACTACAACTCTAGTATTAGTATTTCCTATAGGTTCGGGGTCTTACATTTTATATTGTGATGCCTCGAGGATTAGCCTTGGAGCGGTGTTGATGTAGGACGGTAGGGTGATTGCCTACACGTCCAGACAATTGAATCTGCATAAGAAGAATTATCCTCTCTATGATCTCGAGTTAGCAGCTATTGTTCACCCCATGAAGATCTGGCGTCATTATTTGTACGGTGTTCCTTATGAGATCTACACTGATCACCGGAGTTTGCAGCACCTGTTCAAGCAAAAGGACCTTAATTTTCGTCAGTGGAGATGGTTGGAGTTACTTAAAGACTATGATATCACTATATTGTACCACCAGGGGAAGGCTAATGTAGTGGTAGACGCCTTGAGTTGTCGGGCGGAGAGTTTGGGGAGTTTGGCATATCTTCCGGCAGCAGATAGGCCCTTGGCATCTGTTGTCCAGGACTTAGCCAATCAGTTTGTGAGATGGGATATTTCAGAGTCGAGCCGAGTATTGGCTTGTGTGGTCGCTCGGTCTTCTCTTTATGATCACATCATAGAGCGCCAATATGATGATCCCCATCTTCTAGTCCCTCAGGACAGGGTTCGGTGAGGCGATGCTACAGATATGACTATTGGTGATGATGGTGTGATGAGGATGCAGGACCGGATATGTGTGCCCAATGAGATGGGCTTCAGGAGTTGATTCTTGAGGAGGCCCACAGCTCGCGGTATTCCATCCATCTAGGTTCCGCAAAGATGTACCACGATTTGAGACAGCCCCATTAGTGGAAGAGGATGAAGAAGGATATAATTGGGTTTGTGGCCAAGTATGTCAACTGACAGCAGGTTAAGTATTAGCATCAGAGACCGGGTGGCTTGCTCCAGATATTAGAGATCACATAGTGCAAGTGGGAGCGGATCACCATGGACTTTGTAGTTGGAGTTCCACGAACTTTGAGAAAGTTCGATGCTATTTGGGTGATTGTGGATCGACTGACCAAGTCAGCTCATTTTATCCCAGTGTTGACTACTTACTCCTCAACGAGATTGGCTGAGATTTATATCAGGAAGATTGTCCGCCTTCATGGTGTTCCAGTATCCATCATTTCAGACAGAGGTACAAAGTTTACATAACAGTTCTGGAGAGTCGTACAGTAAGAGTTGGGTACAAAGGTGGAGCTGAGCACAACCTTTCACCCTCAGACGGTTAGGCGGTCTGAGCGCATGATTCAGATTCTAGGGGACATGCTCCGTGCTTGTGTGATGGAGTTTGGAGGGTCATGGAACCAATTCTTTCCACTAGCGGAGTTTGCCTGCAACAACAATTACCAGTCCAACATTCAAATGGCACCATATAAGCTCTGTATGGTAGGCGGTGTCGGTCCCTAGTGGGTTGGTTTGAGTCGGGCGAGGCCCGATTGTTGGGTACAAATTTGGTCCAGGATGCCCTGGATAAGGTGAAGGTGATTCAGGATAGAATTCGCACAGCCCAGTCTAGAAAGAAGTGTTATGCGGATCGGAGGGTTCGCGATTTGGCATTTATGGTTGAAGAGAAGGTCTTGCTTTGGGTAGCACCTATTAAGGGCGTCATGGGGTTCGGGAAGAAGGGCAAGCTGAGCCCGAGGTACATTGGTCTTTTGGAGATATTGCGGCTTGTTGGGGAGGTTACTTCTGAGCTTTCCATACCTCCTAGCCTAGTAGGAATTCATCTGGTATTCCACGTTTCTATGCTCCGGAGGAATCACGGTGATCCGACTCATGTATTGGATATCAGCTCAGTCCAGTTGGACAAGGATCTATCTTAGTTGAGAAGCCAGTGGCCATCTTGGACAGGAAGGTCAGAACGCTAAGGTCAAAGAACATTGCTTCAGTAAAGGTCCAATGGAGGGGTCAGCCGGCAGAGGAGGCGACGTGGGAGACCGGGCAGGATATGCACAGTCGTTACCCTCATATTTTCACAGCTTCAGGTATGTCTTTATACTTGATCGAGGATGAACGGTTATTTTAAGAGGAGGAGGAAGTATCGACCCGACCTTCGTTGTGAGAGTTAGAGCCCCGATTCCCCATTAAATGTTTTCCCTATATCTTATTCTGCTATTTTAGTTGCCGAGAGGGTTCGTGTTGAGTTTTTGAAACAAATTGAGACACTTAGTCTCTTATTTGAGAGTTTAAGTCGAAAAAGCCGATTGAATGTCGAATTATGTGTATCGACCTTAGATTTTAATTTTAATTATCCGGTAAGCTCCGTTAGGTGATTTTGGACTTGGGAGCGCACCCGGAATGTGTTTTGGAGGTCCATAGTAGATTTAGGCTTGAAGTGGGGAAAGTTGGATCTTTGGCGATTTTGGTCGGCAGTGGAAATTTTGATATTGAGCCCGGAATGGAATTCTTGAAGTGGGAGTAGGTTCTTAGTGTCATTTTTGACTTTAGTGTAACATTCGAAGTCATTCTGACTAGGTTTGATATATTTCGACGTCGTTTGTAGAATTTGGAAGATTCAAAGTTCCTTAAGCTTGAATCCGTGCATAATTAGTGTTTATATGTTGTTCAATGTGGTTTGAAGGCTCGACTATGTTCGTATGGTGTTTTAGGATTTTTTGGTATGTTTGGTTGAGGTCCTTGGGGCCCCGGGTGTGATTCAGATGCTCAACGGGTAGAAAATTGGACTTAGGCTATTGCTAAAGATTTTCTGGTGTTGGAGTAATCGCACCAACGAAGAGGCCACCGCAGGTGCGAGCCCGAAGAAGCGGAATTGGGCAGCCAAGACCGGGATCGCAGGTGCGAGGTACTTCTGTATCCGCGATGCCCGCAGATGCGAGGAAGGAACCACAGGAGCGGGCGCGCAACTGCGGCCTATTGCTTGCAGAAGCGGTACTTGAGAACTTGAGTGAATTCCGCACCTGCGAGGGGTTTCCGAAGGTGCAGTGCCGCAGGTGCGAAGAAGAGCCACCGGGTACGAAGATCGCTGGGCAGAAAAGGGGACAGAATCAAAGGTTTATGTTCGTTTCACTCAATTTGATTTTTGAGCTCGGGAGAAGTAGATTTCTTGAGGAATTTTCAGAGGAAGCTTTTGGGTAACAATTCCTAACTTGTTTTTGGGTTTATTTCATTAACCTTTAGTCGTTTTCTCCATCTAATTTCAGATTTGAATTGAAAAATTGGGAAAATGGGGGACAAGTTCCCCAATCGAATTTCTGAGTTTCGGATGGGTTTTAGAAATCAGATTTAGATTATTTTTGTGCGAGTGATCTCGTGAGTGAATGGGTGTTCTAAATTGGTAGCTTTTACCCGATTCTGAGTCATGGGCTCGGTGAGGCTTTTGGGGCATTTTCTTATTTTCTTGCCTTAACTTCGAATTCAATAGCTAAAATAGTTACTCGTATCTATATTTATGTTATGTAATTGATTTGATTAGATTTGGGCCATTCAGAGTTGGATACTTGTGGCAAGAATGTGGTTTTGCATTGATTTAAGCAGTTCGAGGTAAGTAGCTTGCCTAACCTTGTGTGGGAGAACTTCTCCTTGGAATTTTGGTACTGTTTGATGTATGAGCTCCGTGTGCGTGAGGTAACGAATAAGTACACGGGCTATTGTTGTAAAAACTCCATTTTCTTCACTAAATCATAAACTATTTTGCGTTGTTTGAATTGCACTAGTATGTATAATTACCTTGTTTAGATTAGAAAAGCATGCCTACGTGTTTTGACTGTCTACTTAAAATTTTGTGCAGCATGTTTAGTGAAACTCCTATTTTTCCTTGGTTACATTTAGCCTAAACTGTAAATTTCGACAACCTGTAGTATAATGGCCATAAAATTCTCAAAAGTACTTATACACGTATATGAAAAAGAAAACTAATAACGTGTAACAGGTATGTGGCAGCTAATTACCAGACTACCCTTGAAACTAACTCAACTCCTAAGCTAACCAACTGACTAACTAACTCAACTAACTAATAAATAAATACAATACAACAATATACTACAACTCTATAATCTCAATACCCCCCTCAAGTTGGAGGTGAGCAACTCATTGCCAACTTGTGAAGAAGATCTGAATGCTTAATCCATGTGAAAGCCTTTGTTAAAATGTCAGCTAGCTAATCATCAGTAGAAATATAATGAAGTGTAATCAAACCATCATGTATCTTGTCTCTCACAAAGTGGCAATCGACTTCTATGTGCTTTTTCCTCTCATGGAACACCGGGTTCGTAGGAACATGGACATCTGCATGGCTATCACAAAAAACTTGAATAGGATCAGTACATGTGTCACGACCCAAAACTACATGGTCGTGATGACGCGTATCATAATACTAGGCCAGCCAATATTCATACTTAGAACATGAAAATGATCCTTTGTTCAAATTATCATTTATATAATATCTCATAAACACGTGGTTAAGAATTTTAAAATAGAAGATGATAAGTTGAATGTCTAAACACCGCCCAGAAATCCGTAGTCACAGGGTCACGAGCATCTAAAGAGAGTACATAATTTCGATACTATATCTCTAATACAAAACAAGTTTAGGGAGTGCAACTACTATAGAAAATAAGAAGGAGAAAGCAGGGCTGCGGACGCGTGCAACTACCTTGCAAAATCTCCGAGAAATGCCTGGAGAGGCAAGCAGCTCACTCCACTCTAGCACCTGAATTTGCACACAAGGTGCAGGGAGTAATGTGAGTACTCCAACTCAGTAGTAATGAAAGTAAATAATGTCTGAGAACTACGAAACACATAAAACAAGTCATCAATTCACAGTAAATACAATTCTTCTTTCAAGATCACAGATACGATATTTTGAAACACTTGAAAGTTGATTTCAGTAAAATTCCTTTGAAAATGTACCTTTCCACAATTTCCATAGAAATCAAAATAATTCAGTATAAGAATGATAGAGTTCATAAATAGCCTCTCGGGCAAATACATGTATCATAAACCTCCCCTCGGGCATATCATCACTCAGAATCAGTCACTCAGCATGCCTCACAATCACTCGGTATCAGCCCCTCGGGCAACCTCACACTCACTCATGCCTCCCAGTCACTCATCACCCAGCACTCGCACTCAGTAGGTATCTACGCTCACTGGGGGTGTACAGATTCCCGAGGGGCCCCTATAGTCCAAGCGCTATAACAGGCCATCTCGTGGCATAATCACTCAGGCTCTCGGCCTCTCACATATCATGAACAATGTAACTTGTTGCGGCGCGCAGCCTGATCTCATAATATCCTCACAACATAGGCCCTCAACCTCACTCAGTCAGAAACTTCTCAAAAAGTCGCACTGGCTATCAGTAAAATGGGGTACTCGACACAAAATATCCTTTTATATCACAAAATAGTGTAAATAAGATAGAGTTTCGAAATCCGTTAAACATAGTATGACTGAGTGTAAATCATAAGTCAACACAGTGAGGAATAAAAGTAAAAAGCCCCCAAGGGGTCCAAACATTTGGCACGAGGCCCAAATATGGCATTCCGCTCAAAACATAGTAATAATCTTTAAAACATGAAATATCATATGCTTTAGAATCAAATATGCAACTTAATTTTTTCCACGGGACGGACCAGGTCACGATCCCCCAATAGTGTACGCCAAACACTCGTCACCTAGTATGTGCGCCACTCCAAAATAGTGATACAATGCAAAGTTCGGGGTTTCATGCCCTCAGGACAAGATTTACAATCATTACTTACCTCAAACTGGTCAAAATCCTAATTCACGATGCCTTTGCCTCTTGACTCGGCCTCCAATTCCTCCGAATCTAACCAAAACCAGATTAATATCATCAATATATGCTAAAGGAACAAAGCACACTCGAAAATAATCAAATTACATCAAAAATCTCGAAATTGGCCAAACTCGACCCCCGACCACCGTCTCGGAATTAGATAAAAATCATAAAAATAGAATCCTTATTCACTCACGAGTCTACCCATATCAAATTCATCGAAATCTGACCTTAAATGCCCATTAACATCCCCAAAATGATTTCCCAAACTTTCTTCCACTTTTCACCCAATTTCCACCTCAAATCACAAATTAAATGATGAAATTAAAGGCATAATCATGGGAATTAACCAAAACTAGGTAAGAATCACTTACCCCAAACACACACGCAAGAATCTCTCCATAATTCGCCTTCTACCTAGCTCCCAATTACATTTTGTGATACGAACTCAAAGCCCTCGTTTTTGAACTTTCAATTATGTCCAGGTATTCTTTCTTCGTGTTCGTGGGCCACCCATCGCGTTCGCGATGAACAAAAACTCTCAAAAGCCATTCTAAACTCTTCTCAGACAACCTGTAGTATAATGGCCATAAAATTTAGTACAAAACTCCAAATGATAAATAATTTAACGTTTTGTAATCTAGACACCAAGATCAACGACTTTCGTGTTTTGGTAAGTTCCAAATTCCTTATAGATTTTGAGATATACGCTGCCAAACTCAGCCCTGTGCAACAATAATTTCTTCTTCATCTTTCCGGACAGCCTGTAGTGTACCGGCCATAACTCTTTGTGCACAAATTCAAATGCTAAATGGCTTACTTATTAGAAAACTAGACACAAAGGGCTACAACATTTGTTTTTAGATCATCTTAAAATTCCTTATAGATTGTGAGATATGAGCCTCCAAAGTTAGACATGAGTAATAGAGATTGTTCTTCTTCGCGAACGCGAGAGGATCCTCGCGAACGCGAAGAACAACACCAGACAACAACATAAGCTATATTGCAAAACAGCCAGAAATGATCCGAAACTACCCCGAAACACACCCGAGGCTCGCGGGGCCCCGTCCAATCACACAAACCAGTCCCATAACATAACACGGACCTGCTCGAAGCCTCAAATCACCTCAAACCATATCGAAATCGTGAATCGCACCCCGATTCAAGCCTAATGAACTTTGCAACTTCAAACTTCTACATTTGATGTCGAAACCTATCAAATCATGTCCCATTGACCTCAAATTTTGCACAAGGGTCGCAAATGACACTACGGACCTGCTCCAACTTTCAGAATTCAATTCAGACTCGGATAGCTAATTTTCCACTGCCGACCGGAAATCGCCAAAAATGCAATTTCGCAAATTCAAACCTAATTCTACTCCGGACCTCCGAAAAATATTCTGAACACACTTCTAAGTCAGAAATCACCTAATGAAGCTACCCGAGCCATAAAAACCACATTCCAAGGTCATTTACATATAAGTCAACTTCAGGTTGACTTTTCTAACTATAAAGCCAACTTAAGAGACTAAGTGTCTTATTTCTCTCCACTATCACTCCGAATCCAAGCCTACCAACCCAACACAACATAAAAGAGCTAAACAACACATAATAAAGTAGAAATAGGGGAAACAGGGCTAAACTCTCAGAATGACCGATCGGGTCGTTACATTCTCCCTCACTTAAACATACGTTCGTCCTCAAACATGCGCAGAGTTGTTCAAAATCACAAAAATATCCGTGTAATCTACCATGCACATACTCGGGGGTGATCCCATGTCACCCTATCCCATATAGGTATAATAGCACAACACAGTTGAAATTTCGAAATCCAACCTGACCCATAAACCTTATAAACAAATTTCCACTTCTAAATAATTTACAAGATCAAATTCCACAAATATAAACTAAATAAGTCTGAACACACTGTATCAAGCCATATATGTAACCCAAGATGTAATCACGTAATATACCACATGACTTATCACTTATAGCGATAACTTCTAATCACAATAGCTGCTCAGAAAAACCCAATACTGGTACATAACCTCTTATCAAGCAATGCCTCGCTCTAACACTTTCACATATTGCCGATGATGAAAGAAACATGTAGAAACTAGCAACCATTAGTCCGATTAGCCAGTCATGGAGCTCCCCCTTTCTCAGACAGGAACTATAGCAGATTTATAAGCCAACTTCCGATATTATCCTTCCAACCATGTTGTAATCAACTCTGGTAGTATTCATTCTAGGCCCAATGACCTCTTCTCATCAAACACGACCACTCTGATGACATGACGCATAATTACAATCCAAAGCCATAACCTGTGCAACGCGTGCACTCAATAGCAACATCCCACGAACTAAAATCATAGAAAATATTCACACGAGAGGACTATCCTGCCATTAACAATTACCATCACAACACCATTCCAAGAGTCTAGCACACATCGTAAAATCAAAACACACGAATCTGACACCAAGGATCATACCTCCATATAACTCTATTACAATGCGTGATCCCATCCAAACACTGGTCCACATGAAATACATCAAGCCACCTTGCTCAAAATCAATAACCATGCGCAATTCAACATCAAGTACTCCAAGTGCATTGCCATAATAAAGGGGGGAATCGGACGATACCATGCCACACGAATCAGAAAGAACATAACCAATACGTCTCAATCCCGCAATACCCAATTACTTACCGTACTCAAATCCCGGTATAAAGCCCAAATAAATCCGCACCATATGTGCAAATAAACATTAATCACCACTCCTTGCAACACCGAATGGTAACTCATAGATCACTCTAGAATATGAATAAACTCAATAACAATTAAATGGTACATCCCACAGCTATAGCAATTCGAAGTCAACAATTCCGACCTGGTGCAGAACACAAACCCATATTGGGCCTACCAATAACCCTAATCAACTCTAGTCACCCACAACAGATAGATAACTCTCCGAAGGTACACAATTATTGAATCATGGCATTTATTAACATCTGACTAGCTTTTCTCCCATCCTCACAGCCCACAACCACAAAATAATCTGTTTATGAGAACTCTCAGTCTCGAAGTCAAAGAAGTGCACAAATTACCATATCTGATCCCAACTCCACCGCTAGAATATATAACACATCCCTAATACTCAATAATTCCACGAGGGATACCCTTATAATTCTTCTGTGTCACCATGCAACCTTGAATATCAACAGTCGATCCAACAAGAGAGCATCACAATACCAATGAAGCACCCTTAACTCCACACATTGCCCTTTCTGACATGTATACCCTCATCAAGACACCCAGTAGTGATATCATATACCTAGTCATCTGAAACTGCCAATGCTGCCTAAGAATTTTTTACCTTCCTTCCAGAACTGAACGATGACCTCACATATGCAAATCTCAATTCTACGTAGCATACCGCATACGCCATGCCATCCTATGATAAATATTAGAAATTCATGACCCTTTCCGAGCCACAAAAAACCACGTACCCAACTAGCCAAGAACTTTCCATTTGATCCCATTTAGAAGCAAAATCACTATACATCACCTGCACCTCACGCCAGTAGAAAATATACGTCTCTACCCATGGTAGAATTCATCAGGAACTATCTGAATCCCATTTGTACAACACCAAACCGTCAGAACTGAATCCTTCTAACTCAATCAAGCTACGCAGGACACTAAAAACCAAGAGAATTACTACGAAACACCTGTAAAAACTCATTGCCTCATAAACACCCAATGAACTAATCATATCCTTTACCATACCGAACCGACCTACTACAAAGCTGTCCTATTTATCCAAGTTCCTTCTGACTTACCTTCAAATTGATACTTCTCCTTGCCACAATACCGCAATTCTCAACCTAGACTCACCACACGAGACCCAAGCATAAGACCGTATTGTCTAAGGCTCGTAAGCCGCTGAATACTCTCTCAAATATCCCCAAAAGTACCACATTCATAATACTTACCCTGAAGAGACTTCCTGCGAATCTAAATCCATTACCTTCACTTTTCTGATACTGATATGTAGAATCCATGATAATGTAGAAATGCCACAAGTCTTGACACCCTCCAACGTAAATCTCAGTTCTAGCCAAATGCACACCTTGAAGATTTCCAATTGTTACGTATAACCGTGAATCCATCCGAACCATTATCGAGAGTCATCTACTCTACACAAATATCAATTAAACTGATCAAGCATATCAAATGATCTGACCCCATTTGCACACCAACATACTAGGATGTAACCCACACTTCGAATCAAATTCCTACTCCGCACACACTACGCCATTTACAGTTACAACTCAATCATTCAATAAAACCCATCTACCCATATAGTACATTACCACCTGTATCCAAAAATTTCCATTACTCGAGTCTTCTCAGACTCCACCTCTGCAAGTCATAACTAATTCACCAAATCACCTCAAACCACATCGAAATCATGAATCGCACCCCAATTCAAGCCTAATGAACTTTACAACTGAACTTTTACATTTGATGTCGAATGCTATCAAATCACGTCCGATTGACCTCACATTTTGCACACAAGCCGCAAATGACACTAAGGTCCTGCTCCAACTTTCGGAATTCCATTCCGACCCCGATTGCCAATTTTCCACTGCCGACCGGAAAGCGCCAAAAACTCAATTTCGTCAATTCAAGCTTAATTCTACTCTGGACCTTTGAAAAATATTTTGAACACACTCCTAAGTCCCAAATCACCTAATGAAGCTATCCGAGCCAAAAACCACATTCTGAGGTCAATTACCTATAAGTCAACTTCCGATTGACTTTTCTAACTATAAAGCCAACTTAAGAGACTAAGTGTCTCATTTCTCTCCACAATCACTTCGAACCCGAGCCAACCATCCCAACACAATATAAAAGATCTTAGCAACACATAATAAAGCAGAAATAGGGGAAACATGGCTAAACTCTCGGAACGACTGATTGGGTCGTTACAACATGGAACTGTTAGTTCTTCCAAAAATCTCTTCACCCATACAAATTCTCCAACCACATTTATATATGATCTGTACTGTGGTTCTGTAGAAGACAATGAGACAGTAGTCTGCTTCTTTGATTTCCAGCTAATAGGACTTCTTCCAAGGAGTACTAGATACCCACTTATAAATCAACTTGAATTAAGGCATGCTTCCCAATCCGAGTCACAATAAGTTGTGACTTTGTAGGAGGGATCATTGGACAGAAAAATGTCTAGAGTAGGATCATTCTTTAGGTACCTGAGTACATGTACAACAACCTTAAGGTGGAGCTCTATTGGTGCCTGCATGAATTGGCTTAAGTGCTTTACACTATATGCAATATCAAGCCTTGTGTTTGTGAGGAAGTTGAGCTTCCCAACTAGTTTTCTATAATAAGATGGATCAGAAAGCAAATTACCTTCTTCATCCCTCAGTTTGGTTGATGAATCTACAGGATATGTAACAGCAGAATACCCCAGACAATCATACTCTTTCACTAAGTCAGTAGTGAACTTTTTTTGGGAGATCAACACTCCATCATCCTTGTAGAACATCTCTAGCATCAAGAAGTAGTGTAACTTACCTAAGTCTTTTATTTTGAGCTTATTATGCAAGTAAGTCTTCAGTGCTTTAATTTCCTCAAGGTCAGTCCTGGTGAGGATCATATCATCAACGTATACAACTACAAATAATGATGAATCACCCAACTTTTTATAAAAGAAGGAGTAATCATTGGTTGAATGTATGAAACCTCTAGAATAAAGGGAATATGTTAGCTTTACCACCTTAATCTGCACACACGTTGTGTGGTTTCTACCATTAGGCCCTATGGGATTTCCATATACACTTCTTAATATAGGTCCCCATGAAGGAATGCATTATTCACATTCAACAGATAAAGGTCCCATCCTTTCTTTACTGCAGTACTGATCAGGGATCTAACAGTGGTCATCTTCACCACTGGAGAAAAAGTTTCTGTATAGTCAATCCCAGCTTCATGTGTATATACCTTCACCACAAGTCTTGATTTGTACCTTTACACACTTCCATATGCTTTGTGCTTATCTTGTACACCCATTTGCACCCTTTGGTTTTCTTTCCTGTAGGAAACTTTACTAGATCCCAAGTATGGTTAGCATATAAAGCTTCCAATTCTTGTTTCATTGCTACTTGCCGGGCAAGATTCACAGCTGCCTCATCATAAGAGTATGGTTCACACTCATGTGAAATGTTCTTAACTAATTGTTGGTTGTCATGGCTTAGTGTGTTGAAGGACATAGAATGGTTGTTAGAGAAAAGGGCAGAAAGTGAAGTAGAGGCTAATTTATGTTCAAAGTTTGTATTGTTGCTTAAGTGATTGCCTAGTTGTAGATTGGGTAGTGTATAGACATAGTCCTTGAGGCATGAGGGTGTGTTGAGTGTCCTACTTGATCTTCTATGTTGTGTGGTATTTGGTTGATTGACATTGAGTTCTATGTTGTGTGGTACTTCGTTGAAGGATGTTGTGTGGAACTATGAATGTCCTTAAAGTGAAATATTTAGTTCTGGATCTGGGCTTATATGTGAAATTTTTTTTGGTGTTCTTGTAGAGTTTGGCAATGAATTGGTGTCTAGTGAGTGGGTGCCTTCAGATATAGGATTTTTGGTGACAGAAGTTGATGCATCTCTATCATGATTACAATGATCATCAAGTGTAATAACTACGGAATTGGGATATGAAGAATTGTGGTTTATCATATGCAACACAGAAGGAAAAGAGGAATGTTTAGGTGAAATGGCGAAAGGAAAAAAATCTTCATGAAACACAACATCTCTAGACACATGTACCCTCTTTGTGGCTAAATCAAGGACCTTATATCCTTTTGTCCCAAAAAGATATCCTACAAACACATGGGGAGTGGCTCTAGGCTCAAATTTATCTTTGTGAATTTTGAGTGTGGTAGTGTAACACAAGCAACCAAAGCTTCTTAGATGTGAATAAGTTGGTTTTTGTAAAGGAGCTCAACGGTGCATTTATTGTTGAGAATTGAAGAGGGCAGCCTATTTATCAAATATGTAAAAGTTAGTATACACTCTCCCTAGTATCTCATTAGCAGTTTGAATTGATAAAGTAAGGTTCTAGCTGTTTTTAGTAGGTATTTGTATTTTCTTTCAAACACACCATTTTATTGTGGTGTGTGTGGACAGGTTTTCTGGTGGATTATACCTTTTTCTTGAAAGAGTAGCATAGCTTCATTGTTTACAAACTCCAACCCATTATCTTACCTAACATGTCACGCCCTAAAATCGAGGGACACGACCGGCACTCAACCGGAGGACCCCGGTCAAGCGGACCGGGAATTGCCTTTCATATCCCACGCGTTACCCCATGATTTCAATATACATTATTCATGTGACATAGCCATTTAGGCTTAAGCATAAACTTATAACTTGGATTCATTTCTACTTTTTATCATTACCAACATATTATACCAAATGCTTACAAAATACATACAACANATAAACTTACAACTTGGATTCATTTCTACTTTTTATCATTACCAACATATTATACCAAATGCTTACAAAATACATACAACATTTACCAACGTGGATCACGATTCCGAACCGTACCGTTACTTACCCAAAATACATACGTACATTACCCACATTGTGTCTACGGAGCCTCTAAGAATACAAGGTAGTTATACAATACTTGCCGGTAACAAGGCTCCGGCTATACCTTACACAAGTACCAAAGTAAGAATCCGGGAGGAAAGATGGCATGAGCCTCACTAGGCCCCGAGAGAAGAGAGGCTCACCAAAACCGCTGATAGGACGAGGAGGAGGCACTACTGTCGGTGTGCTGAAGTACCTGCTATAGAACCACCTACAATCATCACAAGAATGTAGCGCCCCCAGCAAAAAGGACGTCAGTACACTTGAATTGTACTGGTATGTATGAACAAACTTTACTCGAAGTAAACTCAATAATGCGCAGGCAAGAGACAGACAGAGAGTCACACAACTACTGCACAAGACATAGAAAGACATACAATGGTAGTTCCACAATTTTTCACTTCATCAAAACCACAATTTCAATTCCATCCTTGTCACTCCTCACATCTCACCCTTATTTCTCCTGTTGCGGCGTGCAACCCGATCCCACCTGACAATTGTTGCGGCGCGCAACCCGATCCCACCTGACAATTGTAATCACACCCTTATCACTTCTTACATATCACCCTTATCTCCCCAGTTGCGGCGCGCAACCCGATCCCACCTGACAATTACAATCACACCAACGATGACAAATCACAGTTCAATCACAGAAAATTTCAGCAATAAGAATACAGCTTCTTTACATAGCCTTTAGCATATACATTCATACTCTTGGATTCATTATCCTTTTAGCACCGTTTTTCATAACGTGGTAGTGTGGTGGTCAACTAAAGACAGACAAGTATTACACTTCACACATCAACATAATTCGGACAACCAGTTGCACATATTTATAACAATACACGTACCGTATGCTCGAACACCACAAGTGATTTTACAAAGATTAAAGTTAGCCATACATACCTGGAGTCGAGTTTCTATTTTCAAATTTAACCCACAACCACCGAACCGACTAGTACCGTCAATCTAGTTCACAATTAGACATATTCAACTCAGACTTTGAAGTCATGCATGCTATTCAGACTCTCTCAAGCATTTTGTCAAGCACTATGTGAACCCATTAGATTCCAACCCTATCTTTGTGAAGTTTTTTCCCCAACCCACTCCCTCTTACTAGATTAGCACCATTTTTAAACATGCATGCAAGGTCTTAGCTAATATTTCTAAGATTCATTCCAGGCCAAAACTTCCTTTGTTTAAAATCAGAAAATTATTGAATAGAAAGAGAAGGGGTTGGGAACCCTTACCTGCAAGAATGGGGAAGAAAGGGATTGCTCGAATTGCCAGGCCTGAGAGACCTTGAAATTCACTTGGATGGAAGGATCACATACCTTCTCAAGAACTCTCATTTCCTTCTCTCTATTTGTTCAGAAAACTTGTTAAAATGAAAGGGGGCAGGGGTTAAATGAAACTCGGGTCGGGTATAAAATTTAGAAAATTAAAAGACCGTGTCGAATATGCGGTCAGGAATGCGATCGCATTTATGACATGCGGTCCTCATATGGACTGCAGAATGGCCCCCAAGTGGGCCAAATTTTGAAAACATTCTGCCCGGGTATGCGACCACTATGCGGTCCGCATACATGTTATGCGATCGCATTATGCGTCGCATAACACCCCCTTTAGTTGGGCAGTAATCTGCCCGTGTATGCGACCACTATGCGGTCCGCATACATGTTATGCGATCGCATTATGCGTCGCATAACACCCCTTAATTTGGGCAGTGATCTGCCCGTGTATGCAACCACTATGCGGTCCGCATACACGTTATGCGATCGCATAGTGCGTCGTATAACACCCAATTTCTGGAAAAATTAAGTCCTTTCAAATTTGTGGTATTTTGACAAAAATCAAGGTTCATTTTAAGAATTTTCACTGAGATAACCACTCAGGGANATGAGCATTTTGGAAAAAAAGCATTTTATGTAACTTCCCAATTTACACTAGCTCCAATATTTTTAGAAAATTTCGCCAGAGGTTCCCTTGTATATAGGCCTATCTACCTGTCAGAGAGCCCCCGAAACACATTTCCAAACATTATTACACAAATTTAGTTATCCCTACAATAGGTATACCATTCCTCACCTCAAAACTTGCACATATTCAATTACCTTGACCAATGCATACGGC
>ML293970.1:9349-22487 GCA_005239495.1 Nicotiana undulata | reverse complement strand
GCCATATCTTCAAAGCATGAACGATCGCTGCCAACTCCAAATCATGAACAGGGTAGTTCTTCTTATGAACCTTCAACTGCCGCGATGCATATGCAATAACCCTGCCATCATGCATTAAAACACATCCCAACCCGGCGCGTGAAGCGTCGCAATATACCGTATAGGGTCCTGACTCAGAAGGTAACGAAAGAACTGGTGCTGATATCAAAGCTGACTTGAGCTTCTGAAAGCTCGCCTCACAATCCTCGGACCATTGAAATGGGGCATTCTTCTGGGTCAATCTAGTCAATGGAGCTGCAATAGAAGAAAATCCCTCGACAAAACGACGGTAATAACCTGCCAATCCCAGAAAACTCCTGATCTCCGTAGCTGAAGTAGGACGAGGCCAACCCTGAACTGCCTCAATCTTCTGTGGATCAACTTTAATACCCTTACCTGATACTATATGGCCCAAGAATTCTACGGACTCTAACCAGAACTCACACTTGGAGAATTTAGCATATAACTTCTGCTCTCACAAGGTCTGAAGTACTACCCGCAAATGCTGCTCGTGCTCACCCAAACTCCGCGAATAAATTAAAATATAATCAATGAAAACAATAACAAACGAGTCAATGTAAGGCCTGAATACCCTATTCATCAAATCCATGAAAGCTGTTGGGGCATTAGTCAAGCCAAAAGACATCACCAAGAACTCATAGTGACCATATCTGGTGCGGAATGCAGTCTTCAGAACATCGGAAGTCCGAATCCTCAACTGGTGATACCCCGAGAATAGGCCGCTCCTGCGATGGCCTGGGCCCCTGGGAAGGGTCGCGCCTGCGGGGCTTTTTTCGCTCCTGCGGAGCCGTGCCCGCGGAGAGAAGGCCGCTCCTGCGGAAGGAGCCGCACCTGCGCATGGAATTCCGCTGGTGCGAACCTCGCGCCCGCGGCTCATGGACCGCAGGTGCGGTCACACCAGTAAATTCCCACCAGCAGTTCAATTACTGGTTTTTGACCCCGGTCGGGGTCCGGGAGACTCTTGGGCCTACCCGAGCCCTCGACAAATTATACCAACAAGTCCCAAATCACATGACGGACTTACTCGAGCTCTCAGAACACTGGAAACATCATTCAAACAAAGAATCACTCTCCAAAACCCCTTAGATCAAACTTAGGATTTCAAGAAAAAAATTTCAACGGCTCATCAATACACTGAACGGGTCTACACTGCTCGGAAGGACCCCAAATTTTGCGGNAATTACTTCTATTTAATAGAATATTCAATTCGAAGATAAAATCTCAAATCACAGATTTGCGCGAGGAAGAGTCATTCACGGGAACGGAGTCCCAACACACAAAACGACCGGCTGGGTCATTACAGTTGCTGACATAAAAACATCTCTTTCCATATCTTCGGATTCAACCCATAAGGGTTTCCCCGTTCTTTGTACATAAACCCTTGTGAGGGTTTCACGCACTTTCAGCAGTTCTTCCGCTTCCAGGACAAATTCGACTGTTTGTGCCTCATAAAAAGAACTAGCAAACTTCCAGAATTAAAGTTGTATTTTACCTTATTTATTTGCACGAATATGTTGTTGATTGTGTGACATATATTTCCTTAATTAAGTATTATGCACATATACTTAATTGCATATCGTATACTTTACCCCTCCCATTATAGTAAAAATCAGTTCATAAATTATTCTTTCCTTATTTAACATTAATCGTGTCCATTTGAATTGGGACTCCCTAATTAAAGGGAGTCCAGGTCTGATATTGATTCTGATTGAAGATTATTCCTATAACCATGTTAAACTAGCACTCCTTACCTTATTTTCTACTCATTTTCAAAAGCTATAAATACTCTACTCTTTCTTTAGCATGACACAAATGAATACACACACAAACATATTCATTGTTCTAAACATTCTCTTACTCTCCTACACACGCTCTCTTGCTTCTCTTGCTGATTACTTGCTACTCAGTCGGCTAAAAGCCAAGCCTGAGTAACTCTACTGCTCTATTTCCTCTACTGCTCTACTGTTCTATTGCTCTATACACTGCTGCTCTACTTCCCTGCACACTACTGCTCTACTTCTTTGAACTCATTCTCTCATTTTTGACTGGTATGTTCTCTATTTGATTTACAACATCCAAAACAACATGTTTTATTCGTATTGCCCTTCCTTTTATTTCTCTTATGCTTCTACTTATACTTCTGTTGTTTACCTTGCAATTAGCATGCCTATTTACTAGTTCATTGATGTGATTTCCCCTTCCCTATTTCAGCATGTCTACTGCTTTTCTACATGTTTCATTGCACTTTTGCCTTACCCCCTGACCCCCAGCACATTTCAAGCATGCATTTGTGTTACTTATCTGCCATGTAATCCTGAACCCTTTCCCTGAACTTAATGTGTGAACCTATTTAACACCTCTGAATCTAAGGTTGTTAGGCTCCTGGCATGAACACTTTGTGATAGACTATAAGTATGTAGTACTTTAATACTTCCCTGGTGTTCACTTGTGTGCAAATATGTTTCTATTGTGTGACTTACTTGTCCCCAATACCCTTTCCCTGTTTGTGTTTGCTCCCTGAACCATGTCTGTTGTTCTGATTTTAAGTTTGTTAAATGTCCTATTCCTTTTCTTTCAAACTGGTTTTCACACAAGCAAACTCTTATGTTATTCTTCAAAACCATTTTCAAACTGTTTTTCAAATTAATTCTTTCAAAACTATGTCAAACACTCTCACTCTTAGAAGTCTAGGTTCTGCCCCTTTAATATGTGACTACTTAGGGATCCAATGAGCTCCCTATGAACTCTGACATATTAAAGATGGCCTTTCCACACTGCACTTACTCAAGTTTGGTTATGAATCTGAGTGTGAGCACTGCCCGGGACCCCTTGAGATCCTTAGGGAACTTTGACACACCTGGATCATGTGAAAGACTGTGAACCAATGGCATTGAGGCATTCTGGAGATATTGAGCCTATCAGTAAGCTCCCTATAGTGTAACTTCTTATTTTCTTTATACATTTATGTAATTTATGCCAATGGTCTATAATAACTATTTGTAAACAACTCTGGGGATGGATAGTGAAAAGGGATGGGTATTATGCATGCTAAAAGGGTAGAATTCATGCTTTAGGTTTTACTTTCTATCTGCGTAATAGAAATCCTGTGTAAGACTCATATATACATGCGTTAGATATCATGCCATCTTAGGCCCCTATGTTTACTGTTTTCAGCATATGCATCCTCATATCACTTATAAATTTTTGTGTTAAAACATGCTAATAACTAGTACTCTATCATGTACACTTAGAAAAATCATGTTCTAGGATAAACGTTAATATAAATCTGCTACTCATGCAAACCAGGTCTAATAACGATGTAATATTATGGTACATCTATAAATCCTTCCTATGACTTCTGCATACAAGTCGTTCTGTATCTCTATATGTGCATAATTAGGTATCATATTGTAGGTCCCATTCTACGCCTAGTCTAATTACTGATGCATGAAAAAGGCCAAAAAATAGTTTCACAATATTTACAAGTGACTGGTAATAATTTTGTATCTTTGCAACACCTAAGTACAACATGTTTAGGCAAAACAACTTGTAACAGGTTTCTTTAATAAATCTAGTAACTACTGAGCATTGTCCCACGCCTAGGAAAGCCTTAGGTGACTAAAGTTGTTAAAACTGGAAATATGCTTCTTTTATGTGTACTGCCTAACTAAAAAAAATTTAAAATCAGTAGGCAAAACTGATTAGGACTTCCTCTCTGAGTTAAGACACAAATCCACCTCTTTGTTATTTTTTAAATAAAATCACTTAGATACTATGCTTTAGGATTCTGAATTAAGTGCTGGACCTTAACTGTGTTTGAGTCATGCTGCCTATTTGCATTATTTGTAGAGGTATACCTGAGCCTTTCTCTATTTATATGTTTTTCCTCCTAATTGCAGTCCTATATGTTCTTGTTTGCCGTTTAGTATTTTGCCTTTAAACCTGAGGGTCTACCTAGAACCTCCCTCATAGGATAGAAGTCCTAAACTCCTCCAGGGCTATTAGGAAGGGACGGGTAACAACATGCAACAGTGGTCGTTGACCAACACTCGCTCTAATTACCTTTACGGGATGGTAATGGTAGATATGGATATGATGACCGGTGCGCTAATATCACGTGTAGCCCCTCTTTGAGGAGTGACATACCGGGTATTGCATTGATGTGATCCGTATAACAAACAAACCTAGGACATCCCCCATCCCACATGCATGTTTAGAATATAATCCTTTTCAAAATCTACTGAGCTATTAAATATTTTCAAACTTAGTAACACATGTGTGCTTAGACTGCGAGTCTTTGAAAACTAGTTTCTTACTTTAAAACAATAATTTCTTAGTTGCTAATTGTACAAATTCACAAAATATGTTTGGTCGGGAACCACAGTTATGGATTCTGAGTGGTGCCTAACACCTTCCCCTTAGGATAATTTCAAGCCCTTACCCTATCTCTGGTTATCAAACTTGCTTGTCAAGGAACCCCAAATAGGTGCCCTAACACATCTTAACTCGTTAGGTGGAGACTCCGAAAGGAGTTGAAAAAAGGGGCGCGACAGTGATTGCTCCAGAAATTGTGATATAAATCTGTGATATAAAATGTGATTGTCGTTGATGCCTTCAAATAAGGTGTCTTAGCCGATCGAGCCGTGATCGGACTCCTTGCCAAGAATTTGGTGGCATTGTGAACAATGGTATCGACCTGTAGTATTATCTGTACTAAAGATCTCCCAACTAAAAAGATGTATTACTATCGTATTTTGAAAATTGTTATGTTTCAATTGGGCATTTGGATATTATTGATTGTGACTTACTGTTTCTATAGACTTCCTTTTCTTATATGGTTATTCTATTTGAAAGAGGAATTTTAGCTTTACATACTAGTATTAGTCGACAGTACTAACATCCTTTGGCTGGCGTGCTGCATCTTTAATGGATGCAGATGGGTCCACAGTAGGCGACAATGATCAGTGATAGTGGTACGCTCTTTTCAGCTAACTTGGTGATCCCTACTTCATTTTGGGGTCCTTTATCATTTATTTATCATGAACTTTGTATTTTGAGGTATAGCCGGAGCCTTGTTGCCGGCATTTCCATATTACTCTTCAGTTGTAATTAGAGGCTCCGTAGATAGGTTGTGGGTGGTGTTTGATATCAGGAATTGAATTAGAAATATTGGTATTTGTCAAACATGTTTTTCATCATATCTATAAAAATTGTAATAATTTGGATATTATGGTTGATCCTACTAATGAAAACAAGATGGATGTTGTTAATGAAATAGTTTAGAATATGACCAATGGAGTGCATCTCCTCTTTATTCAAAGATGAATTTTGGTAGAATGAAATCTTACAGGCTTGCTCAGTCGGGTTTACTCGGTTGAGCGCCGGTCGCACTCCTCGATTTTGAGACCGTGATGGCACATAATATTTCACTTGCTAGGCAAGCCAACGTTAGAACAATATTTTTCAACAGTTTAAATTAAATAATGAGAAAGGACTGAAATAACTATAATAATCCAAAGTGATGTGCGGAAGCTAAAACAACTAAAATATATGATACAACCCTGGACCCGGTGTCACAAGTACATGAGCTACTAGAATAATACATACAAGGGTTTGAATAAAACATAAAGCCGTTTGAAGGCATATACACAGCTGAATAAATGAAAAAGGGACTCTAGGTGCTGCACATGCAGAGCAGTTGCACCTCAAGTCTTCTCAGGTCTGTCCAATACGAGCACGCTAATAACCGATGTTGGGACTGACTCAAAAATCTTTACAAGGAATGCAGAGTGTAGTACGAGTACAACCGACCCCATGTACTTTCTAAGTGCCAGACCTAACCTCGACGAAGTAGTGATGAGGCTAAGGCAGGTCACTCACACTACAACCTATATGCAGTATATAATAAAGATATAAAAAAGAAAACATGGAACAAAATAGGACAAAATAGGACAAAATATAAATCAGAATTACCAAATCCTTATAGTTTTGAGTGAAAATACAGAAAACCAATACAACTGAAAGAAAATAGAAACAAATAGGTTGATGAGGCGTATAACCTGATCCCATCGTACAACACAATCCTCTCTTATTCCACCGTAACAATATCGACAATCATAAATAAATATATATATGTTGCGGCATGCAACCCGATCCCACTATATAAGAAATCAGTATCACAATTCACCCTTATTTCACCGTATAAATCCACTCTTATTTTACATGTTGCGGTGTGCAACCCAATCCCACCATATCAGTACAAATTCACTCTTATTCCTCTGCATTAATCCACCCGTATTTCATATGTTGCGGCGTGCATCCCGATCCCACCATACCAGCGCAATCAATCACTAAGTGCAATTAATTTCATAATACAAATCACAAGACCCACCATAACTGATGAATATAAGATGAAACAATGAGGAAATCTTGTACCAACTTGAAAATGCACGTATGAAATACAACCCGGAAAGACCAGTCTAGTAAACGACAATTAGAATCCGTTAATTAAGGCAAATAGCAACAACTGATTAAAACGTGAAGAGGTCCAACATTTCTAACATGATAAATAATGATTAACAACTAGCAATTAAAGCAAATAAGTCATTTAGGGCACATAACAGTTAAAGCATGGAAGGAGATAATAAAGGAAAAGCGAAAATTCACGGAAACAAACAATTCGACGGCGTATAAGCACTCTTCACCTCACATATGATTGTCGCAACGCATGAAATTCACATAGAACATAGTTCAAGGGTTCCTAATTCACTCAAGTCAAGGTTAAACTCAACACTTACCTCACTCCGCAGTCAACTCAAAGTTGTATCGAGGCGTTCCCCCTAGAATGCACCTCCAAACAACTCTTATCTAACCACAATTGACTCAATAATATCAAATATTTCTAAAGGAATCAATTTCAATGCATAAATTTAGAATTTCCAAAATTTCTCCCAAAAAGTCAAAAATTAGACCCCGGGCCCGCTAGGTCCAAACCCTAAATTCGAACCAGAGCCCGATTACCCATTCACCCCCAAGTCCGTTATGTAATTTGTTTCGGAATCTGACTCATACTGAGGTCTAAATCCCTAATTTACAACCCCCCCCCCCCAATCCATCCTAAATCCCAAGTTTTTTACTATGGAAGAACAAAGATTAAGGCTAGAAATTAATGGGTGATGTTAGGAATGGAAAAATATGAGTTAAAGTGTACAAGCCTATGCATTACATTATGTTGTCTCTTCAAAATCGCTCCTAGGACGAGCTCTAATGGGACGGTTATGAAAAATGGGAGAAATCTCGTTTTGAACATTTAAATCACTGGGCGTCAGGACTTTCTTGCGTTCGCGAAGGGCCTGACACGATCGCGAAGCAACAACTCGATTAGCCCGCGCATTCACAAAGGGTCGCACGTTTTTGCGATGGTCTGTTACCCTTGGCCATCGTGTCGCAAGCCTTGTCTCACGTTTGCGTAGAATAACCCACTAATCCCAGCCCAACCTCTCTAACTCTACTCATTTGTGTATGGCCAATCGTGTTTGCGAAGAGCAAACCCCTCAATGGTCCGCGTTCGCGACCATGGACTCGCGTTCACGTTGAACAAATCCTCCCCCAGCATACTTCACTCTTTAGGATCACGAGAGTACCTTCGAAATCACGAAGAAGGAAACTAGATGACAGCTGAAGCTATGAGAAACCAAATTTTCTAAGTACCTAACCACCCGTAGCTTATCCGATACTCACCTGAGTACTTGAGGCTCCAAACCAAATGTGCACACAAGTACAAAACTATGAGACGAACTCGCTCATACAATCAAAACACAAAAAAAACACCTAGAACTACAAATTGGACACCAAACCAAATGAAATTTTAAAGAAAACTTTAGAATTTCTATTAAACAAATAGACATCTCCGTTTCTCACAAAATTTGACAGACAAGTCATAAATATAGTAATGTAACTATAAAGGATTCTAGAACAAAAATACGGACCCGATATTAATAAAGGCATACATTGGTCAATTCTTTAAAATCATCTAACCTTTAAACTTTCTATTTTTAACAAAAAGCAATAACTCGAGTTAAAGACCTTCGAATTCGACTCCATGCATACACCCATGTCCCAAATCACGATATGGACCTACCAGGACTGTCAAAATATGGATACAGGTCCATTTTCTCAAAACATTGACAGAATTAAACTCAAATAGATTTTAAGTGAAAAATTTCTTGCTTTATCAATTTTTAACATAAAAGCCTTCTGGAAAAATACTCAGACTGTGCACGTAATTCAAGTAAGGCTTGAAGGAGCCAACGGAATATTCAAAACACATAGTTAAGGTCTAAAACTCTAGATGACCTATCAGGTCATCACAGTCTATAATTTTTTTAGTTCACTATTGAGAGCTATGAGACTATAAATGACTTTGTATAACTCATTACGATATGTTTTGATGTGATTTCATGTTGGTTTAGTTGCAATTTATGCTTTAGATGCTCTAACGGTCTGGGGAGTTAATTACGTGTTGTGATTTTGTTTCGCGGAATTGAATTAGCGCAAGGTTTCAGTTGGTATGATGTGTATTCAACTTGTGATTTAGAAATAAGGGTGGGATCCTCCCATTTTTATGTGGTTTGATATGTAGGAACCGAGATACGTGCCACGATGGAGTTATTTTAGGATGAAATCCTTGTGATTAGTTCATATGATTTAATTCTCTCTTGTATAATTGATTCGTAGTATGATACTACCTAACTTTATTTAGGGTAAGTATCTTGCCTAACTTTGTGTGGGGGAAACTAGCCCTTAGGATTTGGGTTAATTGTGTTATTCGTCTTATGTGAAAGGCGTGTATGCAAGGTAACGAGTGGTTATATGGCCTATATGTGGTATTTGACCGGTTTAGATTATCTAGACTATTTCCCTGTAATTTAATCGTCATGACATGTTATATCTTTCCTGGTAAATCTACTCTTGCATGCTCTATTTGACATTGTTAGAACTTGTTCTACTTCTTACTCGTTAGTTTGCCCTTATATGCTTTAGTAAAAGTTATTGTCTTCCTTATTATATTGTTACATCTTAATCGTTGAGTCCCTTTCAAGGCTCCGTATTTATTTGCTACTTGCCTTAACTATTTTACTTGCACATCTTAGTTGTCACGTGCTTTATTCTCGTGCACTGATACTCTATGATTGTAGAGATTCTTGTAAATCGACTTATTGGATTGTTATTGTTATTGTTATTGTTAATTGACATTGTTAGTGGATCGGGTTGCACGCCACAATAGGTGAAATAAGGTAAGATTGTGTTATTGATAAATGATACGATGGAATGGGGTTGCACGCTGCAACGGGTGAAATAAGGGAGGGTTGTGTTATTGATAAATGATACGATGGAATCAGGTTGCACTCCGCAAAGGGTGAAATAAGGGAGGATCGTTTTATTGATAAATGATACGGTGGGATCGGGTTACGCGCCGCAACGGTTTGTGTACGTAATACTTGATATTGCTTATTGATATTATGGTGGAATAAGGGAGGATTATGATATTGATAAATGATGATACGGTGGGATTGGGTTATGCGCTACAACAGATTGTGTGTATTGTATTTGCTATTGCTGTTATGTTTTGTATGAATCATGCATCCTACGTGAATTGTAGTATTCTATCAATGTGTCAATCTGTGCTTCCGTGATTACTTGGTGAATTTCAAGATGAATTTACTGCGCAAAGTCATCATCTCATACCTTGCTAAGTTGTTGGTGACATGACAGTTTTAATAAAATAATTATTAACATGCTTACATTATGTACTCTTAAGTTAAAACTCATCGTTTCATTCAGTACATTACTAATCGTAATAGTTGACATTTTTCACTTTAAATGATTTCTCACCTTAAACTCCTTACCCTATCTGATGTTTTTACTTTATTTAAAAATCTTTATTATGTTTTGCATAAGGCAAAGCTTTGCCTTCCTATTGCATGAGACTAATCATTGCCTCAAATCTTGCATGAGGCTAAGCTATGCCTCCTCAACTGCATAAGGCTAAGCATTGCCTTCCATTTGCATGAGACTAAGCACTGTCTGCATCCTGCATGAGGCTAAGCTCTGCCTCCCTAACTGCATAAGGCTAAGCATTGCCTTCCCACTGCATGAGACTAAGCATTGTCTCAAATCTTGCATGAAGCTAAGTCATGCCTCCTTAACTGCATAAGGCTAAGCATTGCCTTCCCATTGCATGAGACTAAGCAGTGTCTCTATCTTGCATGAGGCTAAGCCCTGCCTCCTTAACTGCATAAGGCTAAGCATTTCCTTCCCATTGCACGAGACTAAGCAATGTCTCTCCTTGCATAACTACAAATGTTGATATGTCCTAGACCTTGCATTATTCTCTTCTCTCGGGACTAAGCTCTTCTCCCAACTCTACACAGGACTAAGTTATGTGTTTTTTTATCCCAAGCATCATATCACTGCATCTCATGGGATAATATATAGCAAATATGTTCAAAGGCGTCATAGTCTGAAGGTATCATCCTCATAACCGGAAGACACCATGCCATGGCCTGAGGATCTCTTAATCTTGCACATCATTATTCAAAGGCATCATGGTTCGCAGGCACCATCTTCATAGCTCGAGAACATCATTTCATGGCCTGCAAATCCTTTACCGCATAATTCATGGCCCAAGACATCATGGTCGAAGGATGTCATCCTCACCATCAAAAGACGATCTCCATGGTCCAAAGGGAATTTGCATCATGTTTAAATTTATGCGATAATCTATATGCATGCATTGTATTTTGAGTTTGTAGGTAATCCGGTAAGTAACTGTTCTCATAACAGGAGCAATCTTCGCTCTAGTTTCCATTCAACATTCATATCCTTCAATTATCTCAAACGTAACCAATCACCGTCCATTACCCATCTTCACCTGATGCCCACTAAGATATCTATACCCATTCTCAATCATGGTTTGTCCTATCCAGAATATCCAGTTCGTTCTTACAACAATTCTATTGGTTTATTCTACTATCGGATCCAAAACTACACATAGCCTGATTCCTGCAAAACCAGAGATATGTAGGTAGCTTAGAGACCATAGTGCGGCCTATGTTTCTCAAATCACCCCATTCGGTCAAAATAGGTCATTATTTATTTACCCAACAACTCTTACATCCTTCCCGGGTAAAGAGGGGCAGCTGTTGATACCCAATTTATTCCTCATATTTTTCAAATATATATATATATATATATATATATATATATATATATATATATATATATATATATATATATACTTTCAAAATAGTTCATATCACCATCATTTGATTTAAAGGCATGAACAAGCACTTTTCATAATTTTCAATAGATTTTTAAGGCTTTAAATCAATTTATTTTTGTATTTTTATTATGTAAATACCCATTAATTACCTTACAAATTATTTTTATGATATGTTTTATCATCTAAACTCATCATTTACACCCATATTAGGTTTTAAATATTTTACTACATTTGTTATAATTACATTTGCATTTTAAAGGCTAAAATTGTACATTTTGCAATAATAGCCTATATGTACTTATAATTACTTTATTAATGCAACAATAACCTTTTTATACTTTTATAATGTTAAATGATTGTTTTTATTTATTTTTATGCACAAATAATATTTTTATTATTTATTATCTTTTTTACAAATTATTTATTGGTTAAATTTAGGTATTTAAAATCTGGCCCCATTTTTTAATTAAATTCGGACCTAAAACTACCTAAACCAGCCCAAGACCAATACTCCTAACCCAATTACCCTTATCCATTCATTAAAACCCAACCCAGTCCGCTTTAATCCCAGTCGTTGATCAAATATGATCAACAGCTCACAAATAACTACCCCTCTTTCCTTATATCCCCCTCCTCTCTATCGTAATCTTCATTTCCCAAACCCCCCTCCCTTATTTCCCCTCCACTGATGGACCATAATTCTGTCGCTTCACCCAAATCCCCCCAAATCCCATTCCTAATGGGATCCTTTCCCTGTTCCCTTACCATTTCAGTGTTTTTCCCTTATTTTGTGCTATATTATGGAATAATGGTGTTTTTCCTAATGGTGTCTTTCCATCTATATTCCCTCTATTGTTTGTGAATTTACTTACTTTTGTAGATTCCCTTCACTTACCTAATTTAGAATTTCATACCCTTTTACTTGAACCAAATCTGGTTCGATTCTAGATTTTCTTTTGAATAATTTCTTACCTATGCTTATATTTTTTATGTTAATATGTGAATCTTGCCTTTATTTTCTGCCGGTTTTGTGGTTTACCTTAACTTAAGGTTTTAGACCCTTTTACTTGAACTACTGTTTCTTTTGAATAATCCCTATCTACGTTCCATTAATACGTGATTCTTTGCCATTATTCTCTACTGATTTTGGGGTTTACCTAATTTTGGGTTTCACACCCGTTATACTTGAACCAAATCTGGTTCGATGTAGTGTTCCTTTTTATAATAATCTCTTGTCTGCCTTATGTGATTACCTTATTTCCTACTGATTTTGTGTATCTTCACCTAAAATTTAGGGTTCAATTCTACTGATTTAAGTACTTGCCTTAGTATTTAAGTTAGCTATTTTTGTATGCTCTAATGGCAACACTATTCAAACCCCTCCCCACTTCCCTTTGAAAAAGAAAATATATTCAGAGTTCGAAAACCTTTTTCACTACTAAAAACAAAAGTTGTGTACTACTCTCTTGAGAAATCCTATTCTGTGTTTTGATTCCTGGCCGGCTGAAAGCCAAGGCCTGAAATCTTCAAGTGTTTTGCTTCTGTTTGGTAATATTTTCTACACTGTTGTCACGTCCCCAAATCCTAACAGGCCGTGATGGCGCCTATCGTGGAACTAGGCTAGCCAACCATCACATTACTACGCACTTGTTCTCATTTAACAGTTCATAATGCAAAATAAACAGCAATTCAATAAAGAATAATTTATATAGGTCTAACGCCCCCAATAATAACCTAACAACTCTAAACATCCTCCCAGAACTGGAGTCAATAGTCATGAGCATCTAAGAATAA
>ML293969.1:3341-26002 GCA_005239495.1 Nicotiana undulata | reverse complement strand
GAAGGAAAATTGACACTAAACTTTAGGAGCATTGAAATGGTGCAAAAATTAGGTATTCACAAGCATCTAATAAAGTAATAGAAGTTTAAGTGACGGGCATGCAAACTCGAAAGAAATAATAGACATAAGATAGATAGTTCTGAAACAACGACCTCCACGTATAATGCGGTGGCTCACCTCGGCAATAGGATCCACACAACAATAGTATTTGCATAGACATGTAGGTAAGGAGTGAGTTCTAAGTAAATATAACCTTGTAAGATCCTCGACCCCCCACTCTGAATACCTCTGGAAAGAGAATACAAACACACAAAGAACACAGAAATAACATGCACACAAATTCTTTCACCATATAATTACTTTACAGGGGCCAAACAATTATTCAACAACATTATATATATATATATTATACACCGAGGACTTGTAATTAAGGGCCATGCAGGAAATTAATCAAATACCCCGACGAGTCCACGACAACATACACAATACGCCAAAACTACCACGGCGGCATACACAATGTCCCAAATTTATAATGGCGGCGTACGCAATTCCCCAAATTTTATAACGGCGGCATACACAATGCCCAAATCTATAACGGCAGTGAAGAAATAATTTCTAACGCCCCAACACCATAGCACGAGGCTACGCCACATCACAAATCACTCATTAAATACTTTTAACTTTTTACAAAATAATATATATTTGCGGTTTGTCAACGACCACCGATTCTGCCAAGCACACACTTGTCCCAACATATGGACCGGGCGGAAAAAAATTATATTTTCAAAACGAGTTTTTGGAAAAGCAAACATCAAAGTTTAAAGTCCCACTTACCTCGCTAACAGGAAATTTTCCCAACCTTGGAATATCTAAAACACCAACCAAACAGTCTCCAATGACCTCAATCTATCCAAAATATTGAATAATACAATCTATCCAAAATATTGAATAATACATCCTAACTAGTCTCGATGAATAATTTTCACAATTTTAGAATAAGTCAATATCAAAATCAACTCTTAGTCTAATTAATGAAAATATGTACTGAAACAATGCATTACTATAGCATACACTACTTCTGCCAACCATACTATTACTAGTCTTAATCACGTCAACCAATAAGTCATCATTAGTTTATTCCCCCTTATTACGTAGACTATTAGCTAATCATTATGTTCCATATACCAATGTTAGCAACTGAACCTGTAGTAGCAAGTTAGTCTTTCATAGATTTCTCATTCTAACCCCACTAATTAATAATTATGGCCAAAACATTGCTTGTTATCCTAGTATAACTATTCATTCTTATTCCACAATATCTTAACTACTTAATTACAAGAACGTATCAATTGAAAGAGTTAAATATTACCTGAACTTTTATTTCTATTTAAGTTGGTCCGAACTCGCCGTCAATTTGCTCAACCGGCGTGCGCGAATTTCTTTTTCTTCCTCCTCCGTTTCTAGTAATTAGGACTTAAAGTTTCAGCTATATATCCTAAGCAATCTCTCCAAACTAGTAAACGGCGGGCGGGCCTGGCCCACTTAATATCTCTATAATAATTAATTAAACTCACTTATTTTTAATTCTCAATATATATATATATATATATATATATATATATATATATATATATATATATATATATATATATTTGACCCAATAGCTATAAATAAAATTAATTTCTCTAGTCTCACAATTTATAAGTATAAAAAATAATTCGGATTATTACAATGAAAAAGTAGGAACACTCTAAAAGAACTCATTCCACTTAATCTCTTCCTAAATAATTATATTTTATTACATAATTATACATATAGATCAAAGTAAAAAATATAACAGTTCAATTTTACGTGGGTGGGTAAGCAGGAGGGGATCCCTGTGGTTAGACTAACTGGCCGAGAAGGTTAGCGAGGTTCCTGCTATTTTAACATAAAAATAGAAAAGTTAAACAATAAAAGGAAAAAATGGATTCTACGTTTTTGTTTGACAAAGTTCCCGAAAGATTTCCTATAACAAAGTAGTTAATAGTTTCCTTGCAATGTATTGTCCTTTTCTATTTTTGTATAGAAAATATTAGAATTTAAAATGATTTGATTCCTTCTTGAAATATAAATTTTCTTTTAATTAACTTAAGATTTTAGGAATTGAAGACATTTTATTTTCTTCTCTAAAACGTACTTTTCTCATTTATTTATGATAAGTATTTTAGGAATGTGTTTTTCACCTTTTTAAATCAAGGTCCTAAATAGAAAAGTAATTAAATGAGTATTTCTAAATATTTGGAAAGTAAATTGAATTATTACTACTGTATATAGGAAGATAATTAAATGAATATTTTGTCCAGTGTGAACTCTATTTTAAAGGGGTAAAAAAAACGAATGACATTTTGCTAAGGGCTTTCGTGATTTTAATATAATATAGATAAGACTCTCTCCATCTTATTTTATGTTGTGAATGAGAATAGAGCTGACTCGACTGCCACGCAAGACGAGCACATGAGTCTGCCACGGAGGATTTCTAGAAAGGTCATTCCTCCTAAAAGACTTGCTGATTACGTTTGGAAAGAATGAAGCTCACGTGAAAAAGGGTAAAATGGGCTAAGTAGTAGTATAAAGCATCGTGAGTGGGGTTGTTGCAAGGCAAGCAATTTGTTAAGAATGATTTTGTTCTCTCCTCCTCCCTTCTGAGTTCCTCCTCTCTCTCTAATTCTCTTATCTCTAGCTACTGTTACTTTTTAGTATTCCTTTGTAAGATTGTTTGGAACTTCAAGAGAGAAATTACTTGTAATTCTTGTTACAGCTTATCAATACAAGTTTGGGTTATTGTTTTATTGAATTGAGTTTGTTACATTGGTGCTTTCATCCAGAGGTCTTCAATGGACGACCAAAAACTCTAGTCTCTCGTGGAGGAATCAATTCAGGGGGTGAAGGATTCGATCCTTGCTGATATCCGTTCACTGTTACGGGAGGTGGTGAATCAACCTCGAGATCCAACGATGGAAGTCACTCTCCATTGGCAGGGGAGAGGTCCACACGATGACCAAACTCCGGCAGCGCAGTCCTCGCCACAAACAAGCTACGGTGGAAATAGGGCGGTTTCGTGGTGAAAATCCAGATGCCTGGATTTTTTCAAGTGGAGCGCTACTTTGCTTTCTACCACATAGCAGGGGAACAACAACTCACCATAGCTTCTTTCTACTTGGACGGAGATGTGCTCGAATGGTACCGTTGGCTTTACCGAAATAAACAACTGGTGAACTGGGAGCATTTTGCAGCAAAAGTTCGGATTCGATTCCGTCAAAAAGGGTTAGAATCAGCGGAA
This sequence comes from Nicotiana undulata, assembly GCA_005239495.1. Taxonomy (NCBI): domain Eukaryota; kingdom Viridiplantae; phylum Streptophyta; class Magnoliopsida; order Solanales; family Solanaceae; genus Nicotiana; species Nicotiana undulata. The sequence continues at coordinate 22,680 of ML293969.1, read as the reverse complement.
GGCGGTTGGCGAAGCTCCGGCAGACCAGCACCGTTTCAGATTTTCAGAGCCACTTTGAGCACCTTGCCAATGAAATAGATGACAGGACTGATAGTCGTATGGTACGTCTCTTTATCTCTGGGCTCAGAGAAGATATTAGAACTTAGTGCTCGTTCATAGGCCCAAAACGTATAAAGAGACCTTGGATCTGGCCCATATTCACGAGAGAAGGATCCAAGCTGAAAAAGGGCATGTCCGACCCGCCTTTGCTAAAATCCCACCCCTGTTACCCACTTCTAATCCCACATCGACACCCATCACTCTTAAACCCTCGAATTCCCTCTCACCAATTGCGTCAAGCTCTAATCGTCCACCTCTCAAACGCCTATCTCACACTAAATTACAGAGTCGTCATGAGCGTGGATTGTGCTATTATTGCGAAGAGAAATATAGTGTGGGTCATAAATGTAAGACACCCCTCAGCTTCTTTTGCTTACTGATGGTTCCGATTTAGACCCTCGAATTCCCTCTCCCCAATTGCGTCTAGCTCTAATCGTCCACCTCTCAAACGCTTGTCTCACACTGAATTATAGAGTCTCCGTGAGCGTGGATTGTGCTATTATTGCGAAGAGAAATATAATGCGGGTCATAAATGTAATACACCCCCTCAGCTTCTTTTTCTTACTAATGGTTCCGATTTAGACCCTAGCTTGCTGGAATCCTTTGTTACTGATTACTTCATAACCGAGGAGTTGCAATGTTTGGAGTTGCAGGAACAATCATCTATTTCTTACCATGACTTAACTGGAGGGATCTCCCCATCAACTTTACGATTCACTGGGCAAGTGAATGGATTGTCAGCCCAGGTATTGGTGAACGGAGGAAGTACGCACAATTTTGTGCAACCCCGAGCAACCAAACATCTTCAGCTTCAAGTTGAAGTCGTTCCCAGCTTTGAAGTCATGGTGGGCAGTGGTCAGAGGCTCCGATGTGAAGGTGTGGTGAGGCAAATGACTTCACTGATTCAAGGGTGTACTCTAGTTGAGGATCTCTATGTCTTACCGTTCCATGGCGCAGATATAGTGCTCGGCGTATCATGGTTGGCTAAGTTGGGGCGTGTTTTGACTGATTATGCAAAAAGGGAATTTGAATTTTACTTGAATGGCACCAAGGTGTTCTGGAAAGGGGATTCCCCAATAGATACTCATCAAATTCAGTTGCATAGCCTAAGGCGTATGGTAGCAACTGATGTTATTGCATCGTTCTTTTGTCTGGAGGTGGTTACTACTGATAAGAGTAGTACATGAGACATGACCACAGACTTTAGCGTTCTTTTGGATTCCTATGACGATGTGTTTCAAAAGCCAGCGGGGCTACCACCCTTTCGTGCTCAAGAACACTCAATACCCCGGGGGCACAACCAGTGAATGTAAAACCGTACAGGTATCCCTACTTCCAAAAGAGAGTCATGGAACAATTGGTGACCGACATGCTCAAGGAGGGAATAATACAGCCCAACACCAACCCATTTTCATCTCCGGTTCTGTTAGTACGCAAGAAGGATGGCACATGGCGATTTTGTGTTGATTATCGAGCACTGAATGCCATCACAGTCCGTGATCGCTTTCCAATTCCTACCATAGATGAGTTGTTTGACGAACTACATTGTGCTAATTTTTTTTCGAAGTTGGATTTGTTGTTCGGCTATCATCAGATCAAAGTCAAGCCTGAGGATGTCACCGAGATGGCCTTTCAAACACATGACGGACATTACGAATTCTTAGTCATGCCGTTTCGATTAACAAATGCACCTTCAACGTTTCAAGCTACCATGAATGAAGTTTTTCGACCTCACCTACGTCGCTTTGTTCTGGTGTTTTTTGACGACATATTGGTCTATAGTGCCTCTTGGAGTGATCATTTAGAACATTTAGTAGTGGTCTTGTAGCTACTAAGGCAGCATCACCTAGTGGCTAAACGTTCAAAATGCTTGTTTGGTCAATCCTCTGTAGATTACTTGGGACATATACTCTCGACGCAGGGCCTTTCATTGGATCCAGGTAAGACCAACGCCATTCAGCAGTGGCCACCACCACGCTCGATGAAGGAATTTCGTAGTTTCTTGAGACTTGCTGGATATTATCGCAAGTTTATTCATCACTACACAGCTATTGTTGGTCCCTTGACTGACCTATTGCGCAATGACTCCTTCAAATGGACAGAAGTGCAACAACAGGTTTTCAACACCTTGAAGGCTAAGTTAGTCTTCCCCTGTTTTAGCGCTGCCAGATTTCACTCAAGAGTTCCAGTTGGAAACCGACGCCTCGGGGCAAGGTATTGGGGCTATTTTATCATAGAAGGGTCACCCCGTTGCTTATTTTAGCCAAAAGTTGAGCTTTAGAATGCAGAAGGCCTCTACCTACCACCGTGAGATGTTCTCCATTTCTCAGGCTGTTAGTAAATGGAGACACTACCTACTGGGGAGTCAGTTCACTATCTTCACAGATCAGCACTCATTGTGGAACTTGACTACCCAAACTATACAAACTCCTGAGCAGCATAAATGGCTCACTAAACTTGTGGAGTATGACTTTCATATTTTATATAGGCCTGGGAAACAGAACACAGCAGCAGATGCCTTGTCTTACACTTCAGAGGTTGTTCTCATGACTATTTCGGTCAATTCTTTTGCTATAGAGGCTGAGTTGAGGCACCTGAATCAAATTAACCCCGAGTTAGTTGCAGTTCAGCAAGCTTTGAGTCGTGGGGATGGGGATCTTGGCGACTGTCAATTCAAAGATGGGCTGTTATTTTATAAAGGCAGAATAATGATTCCCTCAGACTCACCCTTACGCCAAAATCTACTCTTTGAGTTCCATGCTACAACTTTTGGAGGGCATGCCGGTGTTGCTCGCACATTGATCGGTTGGCCTCTAATTTTTTCTTGAATTAGATGCGCAAGGATGTCCAAACTTTTATGGCCGCATGTCAAATTTGTCAACAAATGAAGGATTTCCACCTACATCCTGTCGGGTTGTTACAACCATTGCCTATTTCGGATCGCGTTTTTGAGGATATTGCAATGGATTTCATTACATGTCTTCCAAGTTCAAGGGGAAAGACCACAATCATGACTGTGGTAGACCGCCTCACTAAATATGGGCATTTCATACCTCAGCCCTCTACCTTGTCTACTCATACAGTGGCTGAGGCCTTTGTCATTGGATTTATCAGGCTCCATGGCCCACCCCGCTCTATTGTGACTGACCGTGATCCAAGGTTCTTGCATTTCTATTGGCAAGAGATTAATCGCCTGCAGGGCTCGACTTTGGCCATGAGCACGACCTACCATCCTCAAATGGATGGTCAGTCTGAGGCCCTTAACAAATGTGTAGAGCAATATTTGTGTTGCTACGTCGCCGAGGTACCTTCCCAATGGGTCGCAATGTTACCATGGGGCAGAATTTTGGTACAATACTTCCTTTCAAACTTCAGCTGGTATGACCCTCTTTTCAGGCTCTTTATGGTCGTGAACCACCTACTGTAGCTCGATACATTTTGGGAAGCGCATCAAGTAAGTTGGTGGAGTCCTATCTCCTACAAAGGGATGAGGTGTTGCACATCCTCAAGCACAATTTATTAAAAGCCCATAATCGTATGAAGTTATTTGCGGACAACTCTAGAACTGATACTTCCTTTGAAGTGAGTGATTGGGTATATGTCAAACTTAAACCCTTCCGGCAGTCAACTGTACGTCTGCAACGAGATCATAAGTTTGGGAGGCGTTATTTCGGACCCTATCAGGTGTTGAAACGCGTTGGTAGTGTTGCATATCGTGTAGAACTTTCGGAATCTGCAAGGATTCACACTGTCTTCCATATTTTTATGTTGAAGCGTTGTGTGGGTACTCTGGACCAGTAGGTGACTCCTTTGCAACTTGGTGATTCCAATGCTTCTGACGATCCAATCGACTCCAACCTTGAGGACAAGGTTGCATTTCAGGGAGGGAGTAATGTCGTGAATGAGAATAGAGCTGACTGGACTGCCACGCAAGACGAGCACATGTGTCTGCCACGGAGGACTTCTAGAAAGGTCATTCTTCCTAAAAGACTTGCTGATTACGTTTGGAAAGAAGGAAGCTCACGTGAAGAAGGGTAAAATGGGCTAAGCAGTAGTATAAAGCATCGTGAGTGGGGTTGTTGCAAGGCAGGCAATTTGTTAAGAATGATTCTGTTCTCTCCTCCTCCCTTCTGAGTTCCTCCTCTCTCTCTAATTCTCTTATCTCTAGCTACTGTTACTTTTTAGTATTCCTTTGTAAGTTTGTTTGGAACTTCAACAGAGCAATTACTTGTAATTCTTGTTACAACTTATCAATACAAGTTTGGGTTACTGTTTTATTGAATTGAGTTTGTTACATTTTACTTGATGCATTTTAACTAGGCATGAAATTTAAAAAAGAATCAACAACTTTTGAAACTTGTAATATAAAACAAGCTATAAATATTTGTGCAACTATATATCATTCCATTAAGAACAAGATAAGAAGTTTAAAACTAAATTATTTTTAAATAAAAAATATACTATCATATTTTGTTTTGGAATAGACTAAAAGGTAAATCACATAAATTGAGGCAGGGAAAGTTTACAATTGTCTCTATTTTTTAAACGAATACATAATTATTTACATGAGTTTCGCAAGTATAGCAGATCCAAATTCGAACAAAGAATTAGAGCTGGGTAGGTTAACAATTGTATAAAAATAATAATTTAATAGGATAACTTTTGAGTATTGAATAAAAACGACGTAAATAGACATATTTTTCTATAATTAAATTCCTGTTTGAGATTGAGTACGACATGAGTACTGTTTTGTCGGTCTAAATGTGCACAACACTCGGACGTTAAAATTGCTAGAGTTTACTTTCTGTTATATTGAGGAACGTCAGGAACACTCCAACTAGAGAACGCCCATTTTTTTGGTTTTTCGGTTGGGGTTCGGTACCTGCATTGAAGCCCAACTATATCTCACGCTGCATAGGGTCATACACCCCATTCAGGGGAGCATTTTTTACCGATTTTTTTTCTTGAGACCTTCAATTAGATGAAGAACAGTCTCATCTATTGGACCACGTCCTTTGACGATGATAACGGACAGTTAAAAGGAGAAGAGAAAGCCAAAACTTCATATATACTTCACCATCTTTAGAGAAGCGTCATCCTAAAGAAATAAACAGATGCAATCTGCTTGAAAAAAGCGATAAAGTGGTTTCAGTTTCTCCTTTTTTTTTTCTTTTTTTCTTTTCCTATTTCTTGTTGGTTTTTGGCAAATGTGTATATATAAATCATATGCGTATCCGCGGCGTAAGTTCACGTGAGTTCAGTAACTTATGCATTGTATATATTTATGTGAACTTAATTATTATGTATTTACTTAAATTCCAGTAACAACTACATAAACTTTACCCTCGTCCAATGTAAATACAGTATTTATTTTTCTGATTGAGCAATTTGAATCTCAGCATTAAGTAAATTGGAAAAATTGACAGAAAGATCATGATATCTTATATTCTTAACCCCTAACGTAAGGCATTCCAAAAGGGACTCCAAGAAACTTTCCACGTTCTACTGCGACGGTAGTGACCACTCAACTGTCCAACGGTGCAGTTGAATAGTGAATACTCTGTTTCTAATTAGACGAGGTACTTTTCTTTTTAGTTTGTTCCAAATAAGTGACATATTTTTAAAATTAAAAATAATTTAACTTAAACTATTCGTTTTACCCATTTTATCCTTAATGAGAAACTTTTATAATCATTAACCACATAAATGTCATGATCCTACAAAGCTTTTAAGACCACGCATTTCAAAAGTCTTTTTTTTCTTCTTAAACTTCGTGCCGAATCAAACTACACCATCTAAATTGAAACGGATGGAGTACCAAAATCTTTTTTTATTTTAATAAAATTATCAACAACAACAACAACAACAACAACCTAGTTAAATCCCTCAAGTGGGGTATGAGAAGGGTAATGTGTACGCAGATCTTACCTCTACCCCGAGGATGTAGAAATGTTATTTTCGATAGACTCTCGGCTCAAGGCGAAAAAAGATAATATATCAGTATCATCAACAAAAAACCATAGAAATAATAACAACATCACAAGAACCAGTAAATAGATGAAAAACAGAAATAATAACCAGTAAATAAGGCCCGACACTATGAAAACGGAAGAGTAGTGTAAACACAACATTGGCCACTAGCAGTCTAAGACTAAATCCTTTTAGCTTAGCCTCACACTAGTAGACTAAATATGCTCAACTACCTCCGAACCTACAATCTTAATGCTCGATCTCTACAGCTTCCTATCGAGTGCCATGTCCTCGGAGATCTGAACCCTCGCCATATCCCACATGATCACCTCTTCTCAATACTTCTTAGGCCGCCCTCTACCTCTCCTCATACCTACCAACGCCAATCGCTCGCACCTTCTTACCGGGGCATCCAACCTTCTCCTATATACGTGTCTGAACCATCTGAACTTTGTTTCCCGCATCTTATCTCAATTGGAGTCACACCCACCTTCTCCTGAATAACTTCATTTCTAATCTTATCCATTCTAGTGTGGCCGCACAACCACCTGAACATGCATATTCTGCTACTTTCATCTTTTAAATATTTTATTAAAATATATGGAGTTCGAATGTTGAGAATGAATTCATTTTTTTGTAGGAAGTACTAAAACTCTCATATTGATCAGTTTTCTATATATGACGTGAATCTCGACTATTAGATTAGAAAATTCTGGACATTGGATATAGAAATTAAAGAAGCTGTTCTTAGCTAAGTCGACATACCAAACAATGATAACGATATCTACAAAAAGGACTAACCCATTACCTTAATCAATATTTGTACTATTGGCCCATCAATTAATTTGCACCATAAAATATTTTGTCGGAGGGCCTTTGATTTCAATTTTCTCTCCTAGGTGGCCTCTTTCGGCAGCACCTACCTTATTATTATTATTATTATTATTATTATTATTATTATTATTATTATTGTTGTTGTTGTTGTTATTGTTATTATTATTATCATTATTATTATTATTATTATATATGCTTTGAAGTCCAAATGGAAAAGTTCGAATCAATTTTTTGTATTCTTCTTCTATTCAATTGAAAGCTTTAAACAACACTGTTTAGTATGTGAAACTCTAATTTCTAGCTAATTAATGATGTTCAAGTCAAGTATGTGATAAATTTGGGCACTACGCAACGGATACCACACTCAAGACCTAATTGAGCTACTCAACCAACACATTTGTGTTAAATGTTTTCTTAATAATAATGAGTTTCATACCAAATTCTGTTCATTGCATCAACCTTTTTAGTCTCTATACAGATCTATCTTTATTATATGACTCTATTTATCTCAAATACTAGTCTTAGGGTACACGCGTTGCGCGTGTATCCTATTTCAATGAGTATACTATTTTTCAAAATTATATAAATATTATAATTAAAACCTAAAATAAAATTTAAAGAAAAAGCGTAAATTCTTAAAAATAATGATCGTTGATCCTATTTAGCTAACTCGATAATGAAAACTATTATGCCGCATAGAAAGTACTCAATCATCTCAGTTAATATATTCAAATATAAAATTTCTCCACTTATATAATTTTATTCGATTTCACAAGTTATCATTTTATTTATTTATAATACTTCCTTCTTAGCTTTTAGGCATGTACTTTGTGCGTGTACCACATATCAATGAGTACATAATTTTTAAAAATTATTAAATAATGCATTTGGATAACAAAATAAAAAGGTATAAGTTTATGAAAATAATGAAAGTTAATTCTATTTAGCTAGCTCAATATAGGAAGAAATATATTTCATTATTTGTTATTAATTGTTGGGTGTAGTTTTCAAAAGTTATACCTAAAAAAATTGGTTGAAGAGAAAACAATTTTTTGTGTATGATATAAAAATTATACAAATATAATATCAACCAAATTATAGCCATGTTATATTATTCAAAATTCTTAGCTTTATAAAATTTTATATATCAAGACTTCTAACATAGTTCGGATAAGGTAGGATTTAATAAATAAGTTTTTTGTTTTATTTTTTACTTTTGGATATGAAATAAATTTTGTAACGATCCGGTTGGTCGTTATGTAGTACATGCAATATTTTCTCTGTTTCTTCCTTGTTGTAGACTAGTTAGACTGTTCATGTTGAGTTAGAATTGGTTAGCTCGGGTTTGGAGTGGTTATAGAAGGAATTGAGTCACTTAGTCTCTAAAAGTAGCCTTAGAGTTGGAAAAGTCAATCTGGGGTTGACTTATTGGTAAATGACCTCGGAATGCCAATTTTATGGCTCGGATAGCTTCGTTAGGTGATTTGGGACTTAGGAGTGTGTTCGGAATGTTTTTGTGATGTCCGGTGTAGAATTAGGCTTGAACTGGCGAAAGTTAATTTTTGGCGATTTCCGATCGGCAGTGAAAAATAGACTATCAAAGTCGGAATGAAATTCCGAAAGTTGGAGAAGGTTCGTATAGTCTTTTTGGATATGTCTGCAAAATTTCAGGTCAATCAGAGTTGTTTTGGGTAGTTTCGGCATCGTTGGTGGAATTTAGAAGTTTCAATGTTCATAGGCTTGAATTCGATGAGTTTTTGGGGTTTTGAGGTTGTTATTGGTGTTTTGAAGGCTCGACTAAGTTTGAACGACCATATAGGATGTGTTGGTATGTTTGGTTGGGGTCCCGAGGGGTTCGGAATTGATTTCGGATGTCGAACGGGGAATTTGGACTTGGCAAAATGCAGCTTTAGCTGCTGTTCTGATGTTTTCGCACCTGCGGAAGGGGAGACGCAGGAGCGGACTTGGCTCCGCAATTGCGAGAATGGGCTGGGTTGAGGAGTTCCGCAGGCGCGAGGAAATTGTCGCACCTGCGAGGTCGCAGGTGCGGAAGAAGGATCGCAGGTGCGGATTTGGGTGGTCCCAGATGAGACCGCAGGTGCGGATTTGGGTGGTCCCAGATGAGACCGCAGGTGCGAATTTGGGTGGTCCCAGATGAGACCGCAGGTGCGGAAGGATCATCGTACCTGCGAAGCCGCAGGTGCGAGAAATGGGTCGCAGGTGCAAAATCACTGTGCAGTAAGTATAAAAACCAGCCTTCGCAAATTGTAACCATTTTTCTCAATATTTCATCCGGGTTTGAAGCTTTTGAATGGTTTTTGAAGAGGGAATTCAATAGTTCTTCGTGGAGGTAAGATTTCTGGACTCTAAACTCGTTAATGCATGATTAAAGGTCGGATTAATGATGGGAAATTTGGAAAAAATCAGTGAAAATGGGTAGTTAGGGCTTGGGATTTAAGAGGCTTTGAAATGAGGATTTGAGGGGTCATTTGGACTCCGATTTCTGTGTTCTTGGTATGTATGGACTCGTGGGAGGACGAAGTTTCTTGTAGTATAAATTTTATCGGGTTCCGAGATGTGGGCTCGGGGGGCCGGATTTGATCAATCTCGGGATTTTGAGTATTCCTGATAGGTTTTGATTGGGATTCATCCCTTAGCATGTAATAATGATATACATTTGATTGTTGGTAGATTTGGAGCGCTCAGAGGCCGAATTTCGAGGCAAGGGTAATGCGGAGTAGTGTTTTAGCCGATTTTGAGGTAAGTAACGCTTCCAAACTTGGAACTGAGGGTTCGAAACCCCAAGTTATCTGGTAATTGTTGTTGATTAAGGTGACGCACTAGCCAAGTGACGGACATATAGGTGTACACCGAATATTTGTGGCCTGATTCACCCCATGACACTGTCTAATGGTTGTTTCACACTGATACTTGTACTGTAAAGGTTGTAAATTCCGTGAACCTAGTAGAAATCGTGATAAGTATAGTTGTTAAGACTTTATGCCGATATGTTCAGACCGGAACGGTCGATTATTTCTGTCTTTGTTTATGATTATTGTTTCCATGTACTCAGTACTGTTATAGTATATTTTCATGCCTCAGTCTCAGAAATTGTTAATTACATGCATATTTATCATTGTTTGGGCTGATTTATACATCTGTGAGCCATATGAGTGAGACTGGAAAAGGTATTGAGGGAGTTAGGACGAGAGCCTGGTATTGAGACAGTTATGAGATTGGACTGCACACCACAACGATCATTGAATCATGCCTTCGTTGGCTTGATATAGCGCTTGGGCTTATAGGAGCCCCTCCGGAGTCTTTACACCCCCAGTGAGCGCACAGATATTTAGGGATGGATCTTCCCTGGACATGGATCTTGTCTGAATGTTAGGTTCCGGAGATGGATCTTCTCCGTGGTGTTTTATGTTCCAGAGATGGATCTTCTCCGTGGGTTTACGTTCCGGAGATGGATCTTCTCTGTGGGGCCGGAAGGCCAGATTCTAGTACTGAGTGGACCACCTTATGAGAGTTTGATTACTGATTACACATTATTCTTGATTCTGTAAGAATTCATGCGGGCATGCAGGCTACATACATAAAGTGATGCATCTTGTTTATTTTCTAATATATTACTGTCATGTCCAAGTTATATACTGTTGTTCAAAATTATAGGAGGTTTAGTCCGTCACTACCTCTTAGCCCGTAGTTTGGTTTCGTTACTACTGAGTTGGTGTACTCACGTTACCCCATGCACCTTGTGTGCAGATCCAGGTACACCGAGATTCAGCTCTGGTCAATGAGTAGCAGCAGTTTCATCAGAGTTGACGAGGTAGCAGCTGGCGACCGTGATCTCGTCATCTCTTTCTCTTCTACCTGTCGTATTTACTTTCAGACTATGTTGGTCATTTCTTTTCGGATTGTATTATGTATTAGCAGCCCATGACTGTGTGACATCGGATCAGGGAGTTGTAGATTTTGGGTTTTTGGTTTCATAAGTTTCTTTTAAATACAGATCTTTATTATAATTGACTTCAGGCAGTTGAGAAATGGTAATTTCTTTAATAAATGGTTCAGGATTAGTTACAATAGGTGGCTGGCCTGGTTTCACGACAGGCGCCACCACGACTCCGAAATTGGGTTGTGACAAATTTTGTTTCAAAACCACGTATCTTTAACTTCTTGATATTTATGTCCAAAATATTAGGAGTTTCGAAAAGTACAAGTTTGGATAGGGTATTGGGGTCATTTGGTGGTTTTGGTTGAGGTCCCGGGGGCCTCAGGGTTGTTTCAGATGCTTATCGGGAAGTTTAGAAATTTTATAGAGTGCTGAACCAGACCTGTATCTGGTGTTCCGCACCTGCGGTGGAATTTTCGCAGGTGCGAGCACGCAGGTGCGAGACTTATGTCGCAGGTGCGAAGCTCGAGTGGCCTGGTCAGGGATCGCAGTTGCGACCTGGGCTCCGCAGGTGCGGAACCGCAGGCGCGACCTTTTTATCGCAGGTGCGGTCCCGGAGCTTTTAAGTGATTTTCCGCACCTGCGATGATAGATTCCGCAGGTGCGGTGAAATGGACCGCAGGTGCGAAATCCCTGTGTGCTTAATTCTAAAATCCGAGGGTTTGAAATTCCTAAGTCCAAAATCGTTTGAGAGCTCGGGAATCGGCGATTTTCAGTGGGTTTTGAAGAGAAAGATCATAGGTAATGTTTTCTAATCCTAATTCCTTGTTAGACCATTAATCCCCGTTGTTTTCCTTAGCTTAATTAGCAAAAATGGGGGGGGGGGGACCATGGGAACTTGATGAAACTTCCCCAACAAAAAATCTGAGAGTTTAGGGGTTTTTTGACATCGGATTTCGACGATTCTTGTTCGTATGGGTTCGTGAGTGAATGGGTGTCCGGAAAATATAACTTTTACCCGATTCCGAGATGTGGGCCCGTGGGACGTTTTGGTCAATTTTTCTAATTTCGCGTATTAGTTTAGAATTAATTAGTTATTTTGATTTCTTGAATTTATATTTACATTATACCATCGAATTTAATAGATTTGGGTCACCCGGAGTTGGATACTCGTGGCAAGAGCGTGATTATTGATAGATTTTCACAGCCGAGGTAAGTGGCTTGCTTAACTCTATGTTGGGGAATTTCCCTTAGGTATTTTTAACTGATTTTTTCTATAAAACCCCGTGTACGTGAGGTGACGAGCGCGTGCACGGGATATTTTCACAGAAGTTCCATAATTCTTTCTACACAATGCCTCATTTTCAATTCTATTATTACTGTTATCGGTTGAACTGCATAATAACTTAAGATTTTACCCTGGTAAATTGATTTCTAACTGGTTTTCCAATCGTTACTATTATTTGAAACTGATTTAAGGATTTTACTCCAGAATTTCTAATTGATTTTCTTAAAACCTTTAAACTACGCTATTTTGAGATTTACCTTATATTACGTATTTACATAGGGACTGCGGGCGTAGATCTGAGCCTTTACCTCATACTGCATTGCATACATAGGGATTGCGAGCAGAGACCTGAGCCTTTCCCTCATACTGCATTGCATACATAGGGACTACGGGCATAGACCTGAGCCTTTCCCTCATACTGCATTGCATACATAGGGATTGCGGGCATAGACTTGAGCCTTTCCCTCATACTGCATTGCATACATAGGGACTGCGGGCAGAGACCTGAGCCTTTCCCTCATATTGCATTGCATTGTGCCTTTCCTTTATTTTTGGGCTTTATATATATTGCGCAATCTGAGCATTTAACTATACCTTTTCTTGCTAGTCTTTACTTAGAATTTCTGTTAATTATTACCCGTTTTTACTTACTTGTTCACTATACCTGTTATTTTGCAAACCTCAGTAGGGACTCAATCTGACCTCGTCACTACTTGACTGGGGTTAGGATTGACACTTACTGAGTACCGAATGTGGAGTACTCACGCCCTTCTGCGCATGTTTTTCCCATGTGCAGATCCAGGTTCCAGTATGCAGTATCACTGTTAACCAACAGCCAGTGCCAGGAGACTTGAGGTATAATCTACAGCGTCCGCAGATATCCGAGTCCCCTTCCTATCTTAGTGTAGTTAGAACTTGTAGATGAGCCTGTACTGTCGTTTCTTTCCAGTTGTACATATTGAGACGTAGAGTCAGCTTGTGATGTATTGTTGATATTCCGGGTCTTGGGTGTAGCAAACTATAATGCCAAGCGGCATCGAGTATTACTATGGATTTAGTTCATTTTCTACTGTCTTCACTTGTTATCTCAAATCCTTGTTTGAACGAATAGGCTTACCTAGTCGTCTAGACTAGGTGTTGTCACGAGACCCAGTAGGAGGGAGAATTGGGTCATGACAAGTTGGTATCAGAGCGTCTAGGTTCATAGGAGTCACAACATCACAAGCCGGTTTATTAGAGTCTCGCGGATCGGTGCGGAGACGTTCATACTTACCTTCGAGAGGCTATGTAACTGTTAAGAAAGATCATACTTCTTGGAATCCCTTCTCGTGCTGATTACTACTACCAAAATTCTTAAACTATATTCTATTCTTGCTTACAGATGGTTCGCATTTGCACCGGACGTACCGACGATCAGGCCGCCGAGCCCCCAGCCAGAGCCACTAGGGGCAGGGGCAGGGGCAGAGGACGAGCACGTGGTGCAGCCCGAGCACCGACTAGAGCAGCGGTAGAGGATCCTCTAGCAGCTGCAGCTGGAGGGGCACCAGAGGTCCCTACTATCACTCCAGCCCTCCAGGAGACTTTGACCCAGTTTATGAGTGTTTTCAGTACTCTGTCTCAGGAGGAACTACTCCCGATAGCCCCAGCTACATCCTAGGCCGGGGGAGGGACACAGACTCCCGCAGCCCGTACCCCTGAGTAGAGGGTTCACATGGGGCAGGTCCCAGAGTATATTCCTATGCCTCCAGCAGCTCCAGTTCAGCCTGAGGCCAGAGAAGCTGCATCTGAGTCTGAACAACTCAGTCTTGAGAGGTACAAGAAGTACCATCCACCTGAGTTCAGCGGTTTAGCTTCAGATGACGCTCTGGGTTTTCTTGAGGAGTGTCATCGCATCCTTCGTACCATGGGTATTGTGGAGACGAGTGGGGTCTCTTTCACTACTTTTCAGTTGAGAGGAGAAGCCAATCAAAGGTGGCGTGCATTGGAGCTTAGTAGTCCGGACGAGGCAACCTCACTTACTTGGGCTCAATTTTCTGATATGTTCTTGCTCGAGTTTGTCCCTTAGAGTCTCAGGGATGCTTGGCGTGCGGAGTTTGAGCAGCTACGCCAGGGTATTATGACCGTGTCAGAGTATGCAGTCCGGTTCAATGACTTGGCACGACATGCATCAGCCTTGGTATCTACTGTCCGAGAGAGAGTTCGTCGTTTTATTGAGGGGCTCCACCCCAGCATTCGTACCAGCATGGCCAGAGAGCTGGAGACAGATATTACTTACCAGTAGGCCGTGAGCATTGCTAGGAGGATTGAGAGTATGTTGGCCCGGGACAGGGAGGAGAGAGAGGCCAAGAGGTCTTGAGAGACGGGTCATTTCTCAGGAGCTCGTGCACCAGCAGCACGCTATGGTAGGGATTTTGTGAGTCGCCCTGTACATTCAGATCTTCCAGTAGCCAATGGTATTCAAGCACCTCCTAGACCTCGGGAGCCTTATTATGCACCACCAGTATCTCAGGTGCCTCCTGCTCGAGGTGCTATCACCGGCCAGTCCAGCAGGCCAGTCCAGAGTCAGCAGTAGCAGCCACGCCCTCAGAGGGGTTGTTTTGGATATGGTGACCTTCATTATGTGATCAAGGATTGAACTAGAGTTAGGAGGGGTGCACCAACAGAGACTTATCAGGTTCCACGTCTGCCACCAGGTCCCCCAGTGATACTTCCAGCCCCAACTGCTACCCCACCATCTCAGGCAGCTCGAGGTGGAGGTCGGGGAGGACGAGGTCGTCCTAGAGGGGGAGGTCAGGCCAGATACTATGTCCTACTAGCTCGATCCGAGGCCATTTCTTTAGACTCGAATATCACAGGTATTGTTCCCGTTTGTCGTAGGGACGCATCAGTACTATTTGATCCAGGTTCTACCTACTCATACGTGTCTTCATATTTTGCTCCACATTTGGGGATATCTCGGTCGTGTTTGATTTCTATCAGCAGTTTTGAGACCAGAGCTGATTTATTATTACTTAGCATGGTAGATTTCGACGTTATTCTGGGTATTGATTGGTTATCTCTGCACTATGACATTCTTGATTGTCATGCCAAGACCGTGACGCTGGCTATGCCAGGACTACCGAGGTTAGAGTGAAGGGGTTCATTAGAGTATACTCCTCGTCGAATCATTTCTTTTCAAAAGCTCAACAGATGGTTGCAAAGGGGTGTGATTCTTATCTGGCCTATGTGAGAGATGCTAGTGCTGAGACCCCTACTGTTGATTCAGTCCCGGTTGTGAGGGACTACCCTGATGTTTTTCCAGGCGACCTTCCGGGTATGTCGCCCGACAGAGACATCGACTTCAACATTGATTTATTGCCTGATACCCAGCCTATTTCTATTCCTCCCTATCGCGTGGCTCCTCTTGAGTTGAAGGAGCAGTTGCAGGAGTTTCTTGGCAAGGGGTTCATCAGGCCCAGTGTATCGCCTTGGGGTGCTCCGATGTTGTTTGTGAAAAAGAAGGATGGATCAATGCGTATGTGCATTGACTACAAGTAGTTGTATAAGGTGACAGTGAAGAATAGGTACCCGTTGCCCCACATTGATTATTTGTTTGACCAGCTACAGGGTGCCAAGGTTTTCTCCCAGATTGATCTTCGTTTGGGCTATCATCAGTTGAAGATTCGGGAGTCGGATATCCCGAAGACTGCTTTCAGGACTAGATATGGTCACTACGAGTTCCTTCTTATGTCATTCGGGCTGACCAATGCCCCAGCAGCCTTTATGCACTTGATGCACAGCGTATTTCAACCTTATCTTGATACTTTCGTCATCGTATTCATTGATGACATTTTGGTATATTCTCGGTCCCGGGAGGACCATGAGCAACACTTGAGGACCGTGCTTCAGACCTTAAGAGAGAAGAAGTTGTATGCCAAATTCTCTAAGTGTGAATTTTGGCTTGATTCTGTGGCATTCTTAGGCCATGTGGTATCTTCGTACGGGATCAAGGTAGATCCGAAAAAGGTGGAGGCAGTGCAGAGTTGGCCCAAACCGTCTTCACCTACTGAAATCCGTAGTTTCCTAGGCTTGGCCGGGTATTATCGCCGCTTCGTGGAGGGTTTTTCGTCCATCTCAGCACCCATGACTAGATTGACCCAGAATGGCGCACCTTTTATTTGGACTGAGGAGTGTGAGGAGAGATTTCAGAAGCTCAAGACATCCCTGACTACAGCTCCAGTGTTAGTGCTACCTACAAGTTCGGGGTCATGTACAGTATATTGCGATGCTTCGAGGATAAGTTTGGGGGCAGTGTTGATGCAGGACGATAGTGTGATTGCCTACGCATCTAGACAATTGAAGGTACATGAGAAATACTACCCTGTTCATGATCTTGAGTTGGCAGCGATTGTTCACGCCCTGAAGATATGGCGTCAGTATATATACGGTGTTCCATGTGAGATATATACGAATCACTGGAGTTTGCAGCACATTTTCAGACAGAAGGATCTCAATTTGCGTCAGAGGAAGTGGTTGGAGTTACTCAAGGATTATGACATCACTATATTATACCATCCGGGGAAGGCCAATGTGGTGGCCGACGCCCTGAGTCGCTGGGCGGAGAGTTTGGGTAGTTTGGCATATCTTCATGCAGCTGAGAGGCCCTTAACCTTGGATGTTCAGTCTTTAGCCAGCCAGTTCGTGAGATTGGACCTTTCTGAGCCTCACCAGGTATTCGCTTGTGTTGTTTCTCGATCTTCTCTTTATGACCGCATTCGGGAGCGCCAGTACGAGGATCCCGTCCTTCAGGCTCTCAAGGATATAGTTCAGCGGGATAATGTCAGGGATATGACCATAGGTGATGATGGTGTGTTGAGACTATAGGGCCGGATTTGTGTGCCCGATGTAGATGGACTTCGAGAGTTGATTCTGAAGGAGGCACATAGCTCGCGGTACTCCATTCATCCTGGTACCGCGAATATGTATCAGGATCTGAGACAACACTACTGGTGGCGAAGGATGAAAAAGGATATAGTGGAGTTCGTAGCCAGATGCCTCAATTGTCAGCAGGTCAAGTGTGAACATCAGAGATCGGGAGGATTACTTCAGCATATGAGGCTTCCAGAGTGGAAGTGGGAGCGGGTCACCATGGATTTTGTGGTTGGACTTCCTCGGACTTTGAGGAAGTATGATGCTATTTGGGTGATTGTGGATCGACTGACCAAGTCATCTCATTTCATTCCAGTATTGACTACGTATTCCTCCGAGAGGTTGGATCAGATCTACATGCGGGAGATAGTCTGGTTGCATGGTGTGCCGGTATCTATTATTTCAGACCGAGGTCCCTAGTTCACCTCGCACTTCAGGAGATTTTTGCATAGTGAGTTGGGTACCCAGATTGATATCAGTATAGCATTCCACCCTCAGACGGACGGACAGTCCGAGCGAACTATTCAGATTTTGGAGGATATGCTCCGTGCTTGTGTGATGGATTTTGGAGGATCACGGGATCAGTACTTGCCTCTCGCAGAGTTTTCTTATAATAACAGCTATCAGTCCAGCATTCAGATGGAGCCGTTTGAGGCTTTATATGGTAGGCGGTGCAGGTCTCCAATAGGATGGTTTGAGCCGGATAAGGCCCGAATTTTGGGTACAGACTTGGTCCAGGATGCCATGGACAAGGTGAAGGTGATTCAGGATAGACTTCGCACAACTCAGTCCAGGCAGAAGAGTTATGCAGACCGGATAGTTCGAGACTTGGCATTCATGGTTGGTGATCGGGTTTTGCTTCGGGTATCGCCTATGAAGGGCGTCATGAAGTTTGGGAAGAAGGGTAAGTTGAGTCCGAGGTTCACATGCATTTTTGAGGTATTGCAGAGGGTTGGGGAGGTTGCTTATGAGTTGGCCTTGCCTCCCAACCTAGCAGGTGTTCATCCGGTATTCCACGTGTCCATGCTCCGGAAGTATCACGGTTACCCGACCCATGTTTTGGATTTCAGCTCAGTTCAGTTGGACAAGGATCTATCATACGTTGAGGAGCCTCTGGCCATTTTGGGCAGGCAGGTCAGAAAGCTCAGGTCGAAGGATATTGCATCAGTCAAAGTGTAGTGGAGGGGTCATCCCGTCGAGGAGGCGACTTGGGAGACAAAGCAGGACATGCAGAGTCAGTACCCTCATCTATTCACAGCTTCAGGTATGTTTCTATACTCGTTCGAGGACGAACAATTTCCTTAAGAGAGGGAGAATGTAACGACCTGGCCGGCCATTTTGTAAGTTAGCAACTTCTTCTCCCATGTCTTATTATGTTAATGGAACGAGTAAGAGCCTTGAGTGATGAAAATTGGAGTGTTTTTGGACATATAGTCCTTTAAGGTGAGCTTTGACCTTAGAAATTGGACCGCAGCGGGAGCTGTGTGAAGAAGGATCCAGAATGGAAATTTGTCAACTCTGTTAGCTCCGTTGAGTGATTTCGGGGTTGGGAGCGTGTTCGGAATGTGTTTTCGAGGTCAGACGTAGATTTAGGCTTGAATTGGTGAAAGTTAGAATTTCAGAGATTTTGGCCGATAGGTGAGATTTTGATATCGGACTCGGAATGGAATTCCGAAAGCGACAACAGGTCCGGAATGTCATTAATGAACTGTGTGCAAAATTTGAGGCCATTCGGATGAGAGTAGACGTGGTTCGGCGTTGAGGGTGAATTCTTGAAAATTCCGAAGTTCCTAGGCTTGAATCTATGCATTTTTGGATATTTTGATGTTAATGGACGTGTTTTTAAGGCCCGACCAAGTTTGGGTAGGGTATTGGGGTCAGTTAGTGGTTTTGGTTGAGGTCCCGGGGGCCTCAGGGTTGTTTCAGATGCTTATCGGGAAGTTTGGAAATTTTATAGAGTGCTGAACCAGACATGTATCTGGTGTTCCGCACCTGCGATGGAATTTCCGCAGGTTAGAGCACGCAGGTGCGGGACCTGGGCTCCGCAGGCGCGACCTTTTTATCGCAGGTGTTGTCCCAGGGCTTTTAAGTGATTTTTCGCACCTGCGATGATAATTTCGCAGGTGCGGTGAAATGAACCGCAGGTGCGAAATCCCTGTGTGCTTAATTCTAAAATCCGAGGGTTTGAAATTCCTAAGTCCAAAATCGTTTGAGAGCTCGGGAATTGGCGATTTTCAGTGGGTTTTGAAGAGAAAGATCATAGGTAATGTTTTCTAATCCTAATTCCTTGTTAGACCATTAATTCTCGTTATTTTCCTTAGCTTAATTAGCAAAAATAGGGG
>ML293967.1:38318-102254 GCA_005239495.1 Nicotiana undulata | reverse complement strand
AACTGGACAGACCTTCTTCGCGTTCGCGAGAGGTCTGTCGCGTTCGCAATGCATTGCGGCCAAAAGGCCTACGTGTTCGCGATGAGCTATTCTCGTTGGCGATAATCTGTCCCCACTGACCATCGCGTTAGCGGACCTGGGACCGCATTTGCGAAGAACAACTCAAAGACTCCCCCTGCCACCTCCATTACCCTACGCGTTCGCGTGTGGCCAGTGGCGTTCACGAAGAGCATTCTCCCAAGTGCTCCGCGTTCGCGACCAAGGCCTCGCGTTCGCGTCGAAGAAACCCCTCCCCACTCCAGCTTGTACATCGCGTTCGCGTGAGTTGCACCGCAAATGCGAAGAACAAAATATCAGGACACCAGAAACAAAAACTACACTAGATTTTTCAAAGTCAAAAACACCCCGAAGCCCATCCGAAAATAACCCGATCCCTCGGGGCTCCAAACCAAACATGCACACAACCCTAAAAACATCCTACAGACCTACTCGTGCGATCAAATCGCCAACATCTTAAACAACGAATTTAGCATCAAAGTCAATGAAAATCTCAAGGACTCTTAAACTTTCGAATTTTACAACTAAGGGTCCGAATCACATCATATGACCTCCGTTTCTTACCAAATTTTACAGGCACAACTAAAATACCATATTAAACTTGTACCGGGCTCCGGAACCAAAATACGGGCCCTATACTATCAAATCCAAAAACAGTTAAATTTCCAAAAACTCTTATAATTTCAGTTAAACAATTTCTTTCAAAAATTCATTTCTCAGGCTAGGGACCGCGAAATTCAATTCCGGGCATACACCCAAGTCCCATACTTTTCTACGGAACCTCCGGGACCGTCAAATCATGGGTCTGGGTCCGCTTACTTAAACTGTTGACCGAAGTCAACTTAAATTTAATTTTAAAGGCAAAATTAGCATTGATTCTCAATTTTTTACATAAGGGCTTTCCGGATACACGCCCGGACTACGCACGTAACACGAGGTGAGACAATAGGAGGTTTTTAAGGCCTCGAGACACAGTTTTGACTTTTAAACCAAGAGATGACCTTTTGTGTCATCACATTCTCCACCTCTAAAAACAACCGTTTGACCTCAAACGGGCTTAGAAAAGTACCTAGGTCGGGGAAAAGATGCGGATATCGGCTTCACATATCGGACTCAGACTCCCAGGTAGCTGCCTCGGCAGACTGACCTCTCCACTGAGCACGAACTGAAGGATAACTCTTCGACCTCAACTGATGAACCTGCCGGTCTATAATAGCTATCGGCTCCTCATAGGTCAAGTCCTTGTCCAACTGGACACTGCTAAAGTCTAACACATGGGATGGATCACCGTGATACTTCCAAAGCATAGACACATGAAACACTGGATGCACAGCTGATAAATTCGGTGGCAACGCAAGTCTGTAAGCCACCTCTCCCACTCTATCAAGGATCACAAAAAGGCCGATGAACCTAGGGTTTAACTTGCCCTTTTTCTAAAATCTCATCACGCCCTTCATGGGAGACACCCGAAGCAACACTCGCTCTCCAACCATGAATTCCACATCACGAATCTTGTGGTCGGCATAAATCTTCTGCCTGGACTGAGTTGTACTAAGTCTATCCTGAATAACCTTAAACATTATCCGAGGCATCTTGCGCTAAGTCTATACCCAACAACCGAGCTTCTCCTAGCTCAAACCATCCAACCGGCAACCGACACCGCCTACCATATAATGCCTCATAGGGAGCCATCATAATGCTCGACTGATAGTTGTTGTTGTAGGCAAACTCTGCTAATGGAAAGAACTGATCCCAAGAACCTCCAAAGTCAATGACACAGGCGCGAAGCATATCCTCCAAAATCTGAATAGTACGCTCGGACTGTCCATCCGTCTGAGGATGAAATGTTGTGCTCCACTCGACCCGCGTGCCCAACTCACACCGAACTGCGCTCCATAAATGTGAGATAAACTGCGTACCTTGGTCAGAAATGATAGACACGGGAACTCCATGAAGACGAACAATCTCCCGAATGTAGATCTCAGCCAATTGCTCCGAAGAATAGGAATATGCCACAAGAATGAAATGCGCCGACTTGGTCAGCCTATCCATAATAACCCATATTGCATCGAACTTCCTCTGAGTCTGTGGGAGTCCAACAACAAAGTCCATAGTGATACGCTTCCACTTCCAGTCAGGAATCTCAATCTTCTGAAACAATCCACCAGGTCTTTGATGCTCGTACTTTACCTGCTGACAATTCAAACACCGAGCTACATACGCTACAATATCCTTCTTCATCCTCCTCCACCAATAATGTTGCCGCAAATCCTGATACATCTTAGCAGCGCTCGGATGAATGGAGTACCGGGAACTATGGGCCTCCTCTAAAATCAACACACGAAGTCCATCCACATTGGGCACACAAATACGACCCTGCATCCGCAAAACTCCATCATCCCCAACTGTAACCTGCTTGGCACCACCTCGCCGCACCGTGTCCCTAAGGACAAGCAGATGAGGACATCATACTGTCGATCTCAGATACGATCAAATAATGAAGAACGAGCGACTGCGTAAGCTAGAACACGACCAGGATAAAAAACATCCAACCTCATGAATCGATTGGCTAAAGCCTGAACATCCAAAGCAAGCAGTCTCTCCCCACCGAAATATACGCAAGGCTACCCATACTGGTTGACTTCCTACTCAAAGCATCGGCCACCACATTGGCCTTCCCCGGATGATACAAGATGGTGATGTCATAGTCTTTCAACAACTCCAACCATCTCCTCTACCTCAAATTTAGTTCCTTCTGCTTGAACAAGTATTGCAAACTCTTGTGATCCGTGAACACCTCACATGACATACCATATGGATAATGACTCCAAATCTTCAGCACGTGAACAATGGCTGCTAGCTCCAAATCATGGAATGGATAATTCTTCTCGTGGATCTTCAATTGCCGCGAAGCATATGCAATAATCTTTCCATCCTGCATCAACACCGCACCAAGTCCAATACGAGATGCATCACAATACACAGTATAAGGCCCTGAACTTGTGGGCAAAACCAAAATAGGCGCCGTAGTCAAAGATGTCTTGAGCTTCTGAAAGGTCGCCTCACACTCGTTTGACCACCTGAACTGGGCACGCTTCTGGGTCAACCTGGTCATCGGGGCTGCAATAGAAGAAAACCCCTCCACAAACCAACGGTAATAGCCCCCCAAATCAAAGAAACTCCGGATCTCTGTGGCTGATGTGGGTCTAGGACAATCCTTGACTGCCGCAATCTTCTTAGGATCCACTTGAATACCCTTTACTAATACATATGACCCAAGAATGCAACTGAACTCAACCAAAACTCACATTTCAAAAACTTAGCATATCACTGCTTGTCCCTCAGAGTCTGGAGAATGACTCAAAGATACTGCTCATGCTCCTCCCAGCTGTGGGAATAGATGAGAATATCGTCAATGAAAACAATCATGAAGGAATCCAAATAAGGCCTGAACACTCGGTTCATCAAGTCCATGAAAGTTGGTGGGGCATTTGTCAACCCGAATGACATCACTAAGAACTCATAATGCCCGTAGCGAGTGCGAAAAGCTGTCTTAGGGGTATCGGATGCCCTAATCCTCAACTGATGGTAGCCAAACCTCAAATCAATCTTCAAAAATACCCTGGCACCCTGAAGCTGATCAAACAAATCATCAATCATCGACAATGGATACTTGTTCTTGATGGGGACTTTGTTCAACTGCTGATAATCTATGCACATCCGCATCGATCCATCCTTTGTCTTAACAAACAACACCGGCACACCCCACGGTGAGACACTAGGCCTAATAAAGCCTTTATCAAGCAAATCCTGCAACTGTTCTTTCAATTCCTTCAACTCTGGCGGGGCCATACGATATGGCAGGATAGAAATGGGTTGAGTGCCCAGATCCAAGTCAATGCAAAAGTCAATATCCCTGTCGGGTGGCATACCTGGCAGGTCTGCAGGAAACACCTTTGGAAACTCACGGACAACGGGCATAGAATCCATAGAAAGAACCTCAACACTAGAATCAAGGACATAAGCCAAATAGGCCAAACACCCCTTCTCGACCATACGTCGAGCCTTCATATAAGAGATAACCCTGCTGGAAGAATGACCAGGAGTCCCTCTCCACTCCAGTCGAGGCAACCCTGGAAATGCTAAGGTCACGGTCTTGGCATGACAGTCCAATATTGCATAATAATGCGACAACCAATCCATCCCCAAAATAACATCAAAATCCACCATATCGAGGAGTAGGAGATCTACACTAGTCTCAAGACCCCAATAACCACTACACACGAACGGTAGACACGATCTACCACAATAGAATCACCCACCGGTATAGACACATATACAGGAGCACTCAAAGAATCACGAGGCATAACCAAATAAGGGGCAAAATAAGATGACATATAGGAATATGTGGACCCTGGATCAAATAGAACTGAAGCATCCCTGCTGCAAACCGAAACCATACCTGTGATAACTGCATCGGAGGCCTCGGCCTCAAGTCTGGCTAGAATAGCATAACATCGGGGCGAAGCCCCACCACTATGAACTACATCCCTGGGACGGCCTCCTACTGGCTGACCTCTACCTCTATCGGCCTAGCCTCCACCTCTAACATCCTGACCTCCACCTCTAACACCTCGACCCCCACCTCTAGCTCGAGGCTTGAGGACAGAATCTAGCAACGTGCCTCGAATCACCACAAGTATAACAAGCCCTTTGTTGCTGGGACTACTGACCCTGACGGACTGAGTAACCACCCTGAAAAATTTGGAGCGGCGGTGCACTGATAGGATCTGGTGGTGCACTGTAGGGAAACTGATCGGAATACTGCATATGAGAACCACAACCACTTGGAGCACCGTGAGAAGCCTGAAGTGCTGAATGATATTGCCTGAGAGGATGACCCTAACCAAAAGAGTCCCTGCCTCCAGATGAGGTACCACTGAACTTGCCAAAATAACGGGGCCTCTTGTCAGACCCCTGACCACTCCCATGTAATAGAACCATCTCAACTCATCCGGCCACATTGGTTGCATCCTGGAAAGAAATCTCACTCCCTGTCTCCTTAGCCATATGCAATCTGATCGACTGAGCTAGTCCCTCAATAAATCTCCTCACCCTCTCTTGTTTGGTGGGAAGTATCATAAGAACATGACGGGCCAAGGTAATAAATATGGTCTCGTACTTAATGACGGTCATAGAACCCTGCTGGAGACGCTCAAACTGCCTCCAATAATCCTATCTCTGAGTGATAGGAAGAAACTTCTCCAGAAATAACTGAGAGAACTGGCCCCAAGTCAAAGCCGGTGATCCAGCTGGTCTAGCCAAACAATAATCTCTCCACCAAGGCTTGGCGGAACTGACAGACGAAAAGCAGCAAAGTCGACCCCATTGGTCTCCATTATCCCCATGTTCCGCAGAACCTCGTGAATGCTATCCAAATAGTCCTGGGGATCCTTTGAAGATGTACCGCTATAAGTAGTAGTGAAAAGCTTGGTGAACCTGTCCAACCTCCACAAAGAATCAGTAGACATAGCTGCTCCATCACCGGTTTGAGCCACAACACCCGGCTGAACTACCCTAGTTGGCTGAGCTGCTCGAGTCTGAAACTGAGAAGCCATCTGCTCCAGAGTGCGAGTAATGGGAGTCTGTTCTCCTTCCCCTGCCTGAGAGACGCCTGGTGCTGCAAGAAGTAAGCCTGCCTGAGCGACACTCTCCATGAGGCCCACTAGACAGACCAGAGCATCATGGAGTACCGAGGTGGAGATGAACTCCTCGGGGACTGAGCTAGCCCTGACGGAGCTGTCTGGGCCGGAACCTTATTAGCAAACTCTACCAGAGGCTCCGCCGCTAGTGCTGCTACTCTGGGCTAAGCTATTCCCCTGCCTCGACCTCTAGCATGGCCTCGTCCTCTACCTCTCGTAGGAGCTGCCACTGGGGACTCATGCTGCTGATTAGTGGATGGAGAAGCACGTGTTCTCGCCATATGCGAAAGAATAGAGTACAAGTTCAATTAGCATTGAGAAATCAAATCGCACGACAAAGAAGAATAGATGTGAAGTCATTCCTAAGCTCTGTAGCCTCTGGGGTAGAAGCATAAACGTCTCCGTACCGATCCCTCAGACTCTACTAAGCTTGTTCGTGAATTGTGAGACCTAAGCAACCTAGTGCTATGATACCAACTTGTCATGACCCGAATTTCCTACCGTCGGGATCGTGATGGCGCCTAACATTGAACCCGCTAGTCAAGCCAACATTATTGATTATTTTACCTTATTCCTTTATCCTTAACAATTTACTAGATGATATAACTAGATCAGCGGAAATCAAAATGCGGAAGAAACAGAATTTAACAGTTTAATTAAATACTATTACGAAATCCATAATAAAACTACACCCATAACTAGTGTCAAATTTTCACGGACTGTCTACGAATACTTCAAAAGTGGTCTGAACAAAGAAAATACACATCTTTCTCAGAAGTAAACAAGAACATAAAAGATACAGGATAGAATGGGACGCCAAGGCCTGCGGACACCTGCAGGACTACCTCGGGTCTCCACTAGACTGAAGGCATCAACCTCAATCTATGGTCCGAAGCATCCAGTACCGGAATCTGCACAAAAAATGCAGAATGTAGCATCAGTACAACCGACCCCATGTAATTGTAAGTGTCAAGCGTAACCTCGGCGAAGTAGTGACGAGGCTAGGACACAACAACCATATAAACCTGTGAAGTTTTAGCATATACGAGAAACAATAATAATAACAAGAATCGAACAGATTAATACGGAAAAAAGGCAACATGCTGAGGGGAAGAAATATCAAGTTATGACAATAAGGAAATAAAGCGGCAAAATAAAATATCAAACTTGAAACAACGGAAATAATAACACATAGACAAATGCACGGCATCACCCTTCGTGTTTTTACTCTCGTCCTTATCATAAAATCAACAGAAACGGCACGGCATCACCCTACGTGCTTTTACTCTCTCATAATCATGGCAAGGCATCACCCTTCGTGCTTTTAATTTCATTAATATGGCACGACATCACCCTTCATGCATTAACACTCACAATATCGGCACGGCATCACCCTTCGTGCTTTAACACTCACTCATAATATCACACACGACATCACCCTTTGTGCTTTACACTCTTTCTCACTCAAACAAATGAAATGACAGCATCCCGACAGGGAAATCAACAGTATAAACAATAATAGAAACCATAATATCCCGGCAAGGGAGTCAACAAGAGAAACAATATCATCCCGGCAAGGGAAACAACTCTAACCAATCTCGCTTAATTAATTAGCTTCATGAAATAAATCTCAACTTGAACCAATACTCAGCAATAGGCAATACGAAGGAAATACCATCAACATGGATAATTATCAAATTAAATCAAAGTGGGGAATTATATCAAACACAATGTACGACTCAAGGACATGCTTGACACCAACGTATAGATACTCGTCACCACACCTACACGTTGAACATAACACTAACACGTAGCAAATAGGACACAACACATAATCCCTTAAGCTAAGGTTAGACCAAACACTTACCTCGGATTCCACAGCCAAACTAAAGCCTCAAACACCGCTTTCCTTTTAGAATTTTCCTCCAATTCACTTGTATCTAGACATAATTAACTTAACAACATCAATAAGTGCTAAAGGATCCAACCCCTATGCTTAATTATAGATATTATATCATGTTTCCCAAAAAGTCAAAAATCGACCCCGGGCCTGCTTAGTCAAAATATGAGGTTCTGACCAAAACCTGATCACCCATTCACAACGAGCCCAAATATGTAATTATTTTCGGAATCCGACCCCAAATCAAGGTCTAAATCCCTAATTCTCTTAAAATCCCTAATTTCTACCCTTAAAGAACATGATTTAGGCCTACAAATCTAATGGGTGTTGATGGAAAATGAAGAAAATGAGTTTGAAAACACAAACCAATGATTTGGTGATGAAATCCCTCTTCACAAATCGTCCAAGGCCGGATTCTATGGAAGGAGATATGAAATTATGGCCTTTTCCCATTTTGATTCCGTTTTAAAAACTGGACAGACCTTCTTCGCGTTCGCGAGAGGTCTGTCGCGTTCGCAATGCATTGCGGCCAAGGACGCGAACGCATATGAGGATCTGGGATTTTTGTGCTATGTGTTCGCAGGGAGAAGGACGCGAACTCATAGGTTGGGGAAATTTGTTCTACGCGTTCGCACCAGGAGGCTCGCGTTTGCACAGTGATGTGCGGCAGCTTGGGGCCCAGGCGTTTGGCCTATGCGTTCGTGTGGCATGGGACGCGTTCGCAAAGGCCTGGGTTGGTAAAGCTTCGTGTTCGCAAAGCACGGGCCGCGTTCGCGTAGGGTCCTATGAGGAGGCTTTTTGTTTGTTCTATGCGAACGTGTGCAAGAGGCCGCGTTCGCGAAGGGTAAGTACCTGGGCAGTAAGTTAATATTCAAAAACGAGGGTTTAAGTCCAAAAATCATAAAACCCATTAGAGAGCTCGGGATAAGGTGGAAATTAAAGGGATTTTCAGTGGGGTTCTTGAGGTAAGTGTTCTTCCATCATATATGGGTTAACTCCATGATTTAGTCTCGAGTTTTATCATTTAATTTGAGGAATTAGAGTGGAAATTGGGGGAAAATGGGAGGAAAATTTGAGAATTTCTTTTGATGATTTGAATGGGAAATTAAGGTCGAATTTTGGTGAATTTGATATAGGTAGACTTGTGAGGGAATGAGGATTCTAGTTTTTTATTTTCATCGAGTTCCGAGACGTGGGCCTGGGGGGTCGGGTTTGGCCAATTTCGGGATTTTTGGGTAATTTTGATAATTTTTGAATGGGTTGTGTTCCTTGGCATATAATAATGATATGAATCTGATTTTTGGTAGATTTGGAGCACTCGGTGTCCGAGTCTAGAGGCAAAGGCACTGTGGGCTAGGATTTTAGCCGGTTTTGAGGTAAGTAACGTTTCCAAACTTGGTCCTGAGGGTTCGAAACCCCGAACTATATGATATATGACTATAATTGAGGTGACGCACATGACAAGTGACAGGCGTGCGGGCATGAACCGAGTGATTTGTGGCCTGGCTCATCCCATGGAACCATCTAGTAGCTATTACGGATTGATATCCGCACTTCTATTTTGTGGTAAATGTGAACATGTTAGAAATCATGCTAAGTATAAATTCTAAGGCTTCACGCCGAAAATGCTGAGACCCGAGTGGTCGTATATTACTGTCTCATTTTGTGATCATTTGATTTCATATACTCAGTCCTGTTATAGCATATCATTTCCTGCCTCATTCTCAGTAATTGTTAATTATATGCACATTTATCATTATGTTGGGCTGATTTATACATCCGTGAGCCATATGAGTTCGACTGGAGAGTAATGACTGAGTGAGTTCGAGAGCCTGTTGTTGAGACAGTTATGAGATCGGACTGCACACCGCAGCGGTACTTTAATCATGCCTTCATTGGCTTGATATAGCGCTTGGGCCAATAGGGCCCCTCCGGAGTCTTTACACCCCAGTGAACGCATTGATATTGAGGGATGGATCTTCCCTGGACATGGACCTTGTCCGAAGTTGATGATATGTGAGGTATGGCTCGTCCCTGTACATGGATCGTGTCCGAATGTTGTATTTTCGGAGATGGATCTTCTCCGTGGGACTGGATTGGCCTTTTCCTCAGTACCGAGTGACCACGGTCATCGATGCTTATGTAAATTACGGGATGGACCTTCCCTGGGCCTGAGAGTCATATACGTTACCGAGTGGAATGCTATGTGAGGGTTGTGAGCACTATGTGAATTTCCACATTGGTTTCATACATTCATATAATGGCATGTAAAGAATACTGGCATACTTGGCATATTTTTTAATTTCTGATTAACTGATAGCATGTCTAATTTCTGTACGCTGCCTATTGTAAATTTTGAGGTTTAGTCTGTCACTACCTCTCAGCCCATAGTTTGGGTTCGTTACTTCTGAGTTGGTGTACTCACAATACCCCCTATACCTTGTGTGAAAATCCAGGTACATCAGAACCCAACAGGGGTTACTGAGCTGCCGTCAGAGCTTTCATCGGAGTTGCCGAGGTAGCAGCTGGCAATCGTGACCTCGTCCTCTCCTTCTTTATCTTCCTGTTGCAGTGTTATTTTTACAGATAATGTTGTCTATTTCCGTATTTTGACATTATTATGTTATATTAGCTCGTGACTGAGTGACACTAGATCCGGGGTTTGTTTGAAATTTTGCTTTAAATGTTTTCTTAAATTGTCAAATGGATTATTGTCAGTATTTTGCTTTTAAATTTCATAATTTCTGAAAAATAAATTTAGATTCAACGAAATGTGTGGCTTGCTTGGTTCCACGACATGCGACATCACGACTAAGTGTTCGGGGTCGTGACAAGTTGGTATCAGAACTCTAGGTTGAATAGGTCTCACCAGTCATGAGCAGGTTTAGTAGAATCTTGCGGATCGGTACGGAGACGTCCGTACTTATCTTCGAGAGGCTACAGAACCCTTAGGAACAATCTCACATTCTTGAATTCTGTCGTGCGAACATGTTGATTCCTAGAACTAAACTTCTGTTGTTTTCATTCTCTCACTGATGGTGAGGACTCGGGCTATCGATCAAGGTGATCAGACACCAGCTGGACCAGCGAGAGGTCGAGGTCGTGGCAGAGGGAAGGTTGCTGCCCGCACAGCAGTCGGGGCAGTACCTGTAGTCCTTACTACTGCTCAGGATCAGGTCCCTGCTATTGAGATTCCAGAGAGACAGGCTTAGGCACCGGCAATGCCTATTGTGATTCCGGGTCTTTAGGAGACCCTAGCTCAGATTTTGACGGTGTGCACCAGCCTTGCATAGGTCGTGGATATGTCTACTACTACTGCTACCTCTCAGGCTGGGGGAGGTACTCAGACTCCAGTTTCTCGGACACCTGAGCAAGTTACTCAGGGGCTTCAGACACCGGGGGCAGCTCCAGTCCAGCCGGTTGCCCCTGCCCAGGATTATGTGGTCCCAGATTTGGCAGATGACGAGCAACGCAGATTGGAGAGGTTTAGTAGACTTCAGCCTCCGATTTTTATTTGTACTGAGGGCGAGGATGCCCAGGGCTTCTTGGACAAATGTCAGAGGATTCTTTGCACAGTAGGAATATTGGAGGCCAGTGGGGTCCCATTTACAACCTTCCAGTTCTCAGGAGCTGCACTTGCTTGGTGGAAGGCCTATGGGAGGCGTAGACCTGTTGATGTAGCAAACCTCACCTGGAATCGGTTCTCCATTCTCTTCTTGGAGAAGTATGTACCTCAGTCCCGCAGGGAGAATCTGCACAGGGAATTCGAGCAGTTGCGTCAGGCGGGCATGACCGTGATGCAGTATGAGATGAGGTTCTCCGAGCTAGCTCGTCATGCTATTTGGCTAGTTCCCACAGATAGGGAGAGGATCAGGAGGTTCGTCGATGGCCTCACTTATCAGCTTCGGATTTTTCTGACCAAGGAGAGGGTATCTAGCGCTTCTTTTGAAGAGGTAGTGGACATAGCCAGAGAGATTGAATCAGTTCGCCGCCAGGAGCGAGTAGAGAGGAAGGCCAAGAGGCCTCAAGGGTCTGGTAGTTTTGGTGGCGTTCATTCAGGAGGTCAGTCTCAGCACAACATAGGCCGTTCATTTAGGCCTCCTCAGCCAGCCCACCCAGCCTACAGTGGTGTATCATCGGGGCATGGTCCCCGCAGATCTCATCTGGGTCGTTCATCATTCAGTGCTCTTCTAGCCCAGAGTTCATCTCGGCCACCATCAGTTCAGGTTTCCTCGGCACATGGTTCCTCTAGTGGTTATTCTAGTTCTAGGGGTTCCCTTCAGTCCCCGCCGTCATTTGCTGAGAGGGGTTGCTTTGAGTGTGGTGATCTGGGTCATATCAAGAGGTATTATCCTCGTATTTCGGGTGTTTCATTCATGCAGAGGAGCCAGCCTTCAGCTCCACCACTATTTACTACACCACCTGCCCAGGCAGATAGGGGTGGGGGTAAGTTAGCTAGAGGCCGCCCTAGAGGGGGAGGTCGATCAGGTGGAGGTCAGGCTCGTTTCTATGCACTCCCAGCCAGACCAGATGCTATGGCCTCATATGCAGTGATTACAGGTATTGTCTCAGTCTTTCACCGAGATGCTTCGGTCTTATTTGATCCTGGTTCCACGTATTCTTATGTACTTTGCCCATTTTCTGGATATGCCCCATGAGTCCTTAATTACATATTTTCACATGTCGACTTCGGTGGGAGATACTATTGTTGTGGACCGTGTGTACCAGTCATGTGCGATATCTATTGGAGGTCTAGAGACCCGAGTGGATTTGTTATTACTTAGCATGGTTGACTTTGATGTGATATTGGACATGGATTGGTTATCTCCGTGTCATGCAGTTCTTGATTTCCACGCTAAGACAGTGACCTTAGCGATGCCAGGATTTCTGAGGGTTAAGTGGAGAAGTCTTGTTGAGTATGTGCCTAGTAGGGTGATTTCGTACCTGAAGGCCCAGCGTATGGTAGAAAAGGGGTGTTTATCGTATTTGGCCTTTGTGAGGGATGTCAGTTTTGAGACTCCCACTATTGATTATGTTCCTATGGTCCGTGATTTTCCATATGTGTTTCCTTCTGACATGTCAGGCATGCCACCTGATAGGGATATTGATTTTGGTATTGACTTGGTGCCGGGAACTCTGCCTATTTCTATTCCTCCATATCGTATGGCACAGTGGAGTTGAAGGAATTGAAAGAGCAGCTTCAGGAACTCCTAGATAAGGGGTTCATTCGGCCTAGTGTGTCACCTTGGGGTGCACCGGTGTGTTGTTTGTAAAGAAGAAAGATGGTTCCATGAGAATGTGTATTGACTACAGGCAGTTGAACAAGGTTACACTCAAGAATAAGTATCCTTTTCCTCGTATTGATGATTTGTTTGACCAGCTTCAGGGAGCTAAGGTGTTCCCTAAGATTGATTTGAGGTTCGGGTATCATCAGTTGAAGATTCGGGATTCTGATAGTCAAAAGACAGTATTCAGGACTCGTTATGGTCATTATAAGTTTATGGTGATGTCTTTCGGGCTGACCAATGCCCCAGCGGCGTTCATGCATTTGATGAACATTGTGTTTCAGCTGTACTTGGATTCTTCTGTTATTGTGTTCATTGACGACATCCTGGTATATTCTCGTAGCCAGGAGGAGCACGCTCAACATTTGAGAGTTGTTCTACAGAGATTGAGGGAGGAGAAACTTTATGCAAAGTTCTCCAAGATTGAGTTTTGGCTTAGCTCAGTAGCTTTCTTGGGACACGTGGTGTCTAGTGAGGGTATTCAGGTTCATCCAAAGAAGATAGAGGCAGTACAGAGTTGGCCAAGACCGTCCTCAACTACAGAGATTAAGAGTTTTCTTGGGTTGGCGGGATATTATCGTCGGTTTGTGGAGGGGTTTTCTTCTATTGCTTCGCCCTTGACCAAATTGACCCAGAAGGGTGCTCCATTCAGGTGGTCGGACGAGTGTGAGGAGAGCTTCCAAAAGCTCAAGACTACGTTGACCTTAGCTCCAGTGCTAGTATTGCCATCAGCTTCAGGTTCTTATACAGTATATTGTGATGCCTCGGGGATAGGCATTGGTTGTGTTTTGATGTAGGAGGGTAGGGTGATTGCCTACGCCTCGCGCCAGTTTAATACTCACGAGAAGAATTATCACGTACATGATCTCGAGCTATCAGCCATTGTTCACGCCTTGAAGATTTGGCGTCATTATTTATATGGGGTACATTGTGAGGTTTTCACTGATCACCGTAGTCTGCAGCATTTGTTTAAACATAAGGATTTGAATTTGCGTTAGAGGAGATGGTTGGAGCTTCTCAAGGACTATGATATTACCATTCTATACCATCCGGGAAAGGCCAATGTAGTGGTCGATGCCTTGGATCGCAGAGCAGAGAGTTTGGGGAGTCTAGCATATCTACCAACAGCAGAGAGACCATTAGCACTTGATGTTCTGGATTTAGCAGGGCAGTTTGTGAGATTGGACTTATAAGAGCCACACCGGGTGTTGGCTAGTCTAGCTTCCAGGTCTTCTCTTTATGACCGGATCAAAGAGCGCTAGTGTGGTGACCCACACTTGCTCATTCTTCAGGACAGGGTCCGGCGAGGTGATGCCAGGGATGTAGTGATTGGTGATGATGGGGTTATGAGGATGCAGGGTCGGATTTGTGTGCCCAATGTGGATGGGCTTTGAGAGTTGATTCTAGCAGAGGCCCACAGCTCGCGGTATTCCATCCATCCGGGTACCGCGAACATGTATCAGGACTTGACGCAGCATTATTGATGGAGGCGGATGTTGAAGGATATTGTGGAGTTTGTAGCTCGGTGTCTCAACTTTCACCAGGTCAAGTATGAGCACCAGAGACTAGGTGGGTTGCATCAGAGGTTGGATATTCTGGAATGGAAGTGGGAGGGAATCACCATGAACTTTGTAGTTAGACTCCCAAGGACTTCGAGGAGGTTCGATGCTATATGGGATATTGTGGATCGGTTGACCAAGTCCGCGCACTTCATTCCGGTTAGTACCACATATTCATCAGAGCGGTTAGCTGAGATTTAAATCTGGGAGATTGGCCAGTTACATGGTGTCCCAGTTTCTATTATTTCTGACAGAGGTACTCAGTTCATATCTCGGTTTTGGAGGGTCGTGCAGTGAGAGTTGGGTACTCAGGTCGAGTTGAGCACATCATTTCATCCCCAGATAGACGGGCAGCCTGAGTGCACTATTCAAATTCTAGAGGACATGTTGCATGCCTGTGTTATTGATTTTGGGGTTTCATGGGACCAGTTTCTGTCACTCGCGGAGTTTTCTTATAATAATAGTTATCAGTCGAGTATCCAGATAGCTCTGTATGAGGCTTTATATGGTAGGAGGTGTAGATCTCTTGTTGGTTGGTTTGAGCCGGGTGAGGCCAGGCTTTTGGGGACAGATTTGGTATAGGATGCGTTGGATAAGGTGAAGTTGATTTGGGAGAGACTTCGCACGGCGCAGTCTAGGCAGAAGAGCTATGTGGACAGGAAGGTTCGGGATGTGTCTTTCATGGTTGGGGAGAAGGTAGTGTTGAAGGACCCATGAAGGGTTTTATGCGGTTCGGGAAGAGGGGAAAGTTGAGTCCGCGGTTCATTGGGCCTTTTAAGGTGCTTTAGATGGTTGGGGAGGTGGCCTATAGACTTTCTTTGCCACCCAGCTTATCGAGTGTCCATCCGGTGTTTCATGGTTCTATGCTCCGGTAGTATATTGGTGACCCATCTCATGTTTTGGACTTCAGCACGGTTCAGCTTGAGGGTGATATGTCATATGAGGTAGAGCTAGTGGCTATATTGGGTCGTCAGGTCAGAAGGTTGAGGTCTAAGGATATAGCTTCAGTAAAGGTGCAGTGGAGAGGACAACCGGTGGAGGGGGCTACCTGGGAGACCGAGCGGGAGATGCGGAGCAGATATCCTCACTTATTTGAGACTCCAGGTATTTTTAAGAAGGGGAGAACGTAACGAACCGGTCGGTCATTTCGTGAGATTAACCTCGTTTCCTCTGTTTATGATTTATCATATGTTATTTAGCTTATTCATGATGTGTTGGGCCGGTTGGTTAGGGTTCGTAGTGGTCGTGGTGATAATTAAGACACTTAGTTTATTAAAAGAGATTATAGTTGGAAAAAGTCAGCAGGGAGTTGACTTATAGGTAAACGACCTCGGAATGTGGATTTTATAGCTCGGATAACTTCGTTAGGTGATTTGGGACTTCGGAGTGTGTTCGGAATGTGAATTTGAGGTCCGAAGTAGAATTAGGCTTGAATTGGCGAAATTGAGTTTTTGGCGATTTCCGGTAGACTATGGAAAATAGTCTATCGGGGTCGGAATGGAATTCCGGAAGTTGGAAAAGGTTTGTAAGGTCATCTTGGATGTGTGTGAAAATTTTCAGGTCAATCGGATGTGTTTTGGATGGTTTCAACTTCTTTGGCGAAATTTAGAAGTTTCAAAGTTCATAGGCTTGAATCCGAGGTGAATTTGGTGTATTTGCATTGTTTCGGGCGTTTTGAAGGCTCGACTAAGTTGGAATAAGGTTATGGGATGCGTTGGCATGTTTGGTTGAGGTCCTGAGGGCCTCGGGTGAGTTTCGGGTGGTTAACGGATCAATTTTAGGATTTTGGAGATAGCAGATTTTCTGGTGTTTTTGTTGCAATAAACACTCTTCGCGTTCGCGGTGGGGTCCCGCATTCGCGAAGAGCGAATAGTGGAGCTGGGATTTTTATGCTATGCGTTCACGAGGAGGAGGACGTGAACGCGTAGGTTGGGGAAATTTGTTCTACGCGTTCGCACCAGGAGGCTCGCATTTGCATAGTGATGTGAGGAAGCTGGGGCCCCAGGCGTTTGGCCTATGTGTTCGCATGGCATGGGACGCATTCGCGAAGGCCTGGGTTGGTAAAGCTTCGCGTTCGCGAAGCACAGGCCGCTTTTGCGTAGGGTTCTGTTAGGGGGTTTTTTGTTTGTTCTATGCGAACGTGTGCAAGAGGCCGCGTTCGCAAAGGGTTAGTACCTAGGCAGTAAGTTTATATTCAAAAACGAGGGTTTAAGTCCAAAAAACATAAAACCCATTAGAGAGCTCGGGGGAAGGTGGAAATTGAAGGGATTTTCAGTGGGGTTCTTGAGGTAAGTGTTCTTCCATCATTTATGGGTTAATTCCATGATTTAGTCTCGATTTTTATCATTTAATTTGAGGAACTAGAGTGGAAATTGGGGGGAAATGGGAGGAAAGTTTGAGAATTCCTTTTGATGATTTGAGTGGGAAATTGAGGTCGGATTTTGGTGAACTTGATATGGGTAGACTCGTGAGGGAATGAAGATTCTAGTTTTGTGATTTTCGTCGAGTTCCAGGACGTGGGCCCAGGGGTTGGGTTTGGCCAATTTCGGGATTTTTGGGTAATTTTGATAATTTTCGAATGGGTTTCGTTCCTTGGCATATAATAATGATATGAATCTGATTTTTGGTAGATTTGGAGCACTCGGAGTCCGAGTCTAGAGGCAAAGGCACTATGGGCTAGGATTTTAGCCGGTTTTGAGGTAAGTAACATTTCCAAACTTGGTCCTGAGGGTTCGAAACCCCGAACTATATGATATATGACTATAATTGAGGTGACGCACATGCCAAGTGACGGCGTGCTGGCATGCAACGAGTGATTTGTGGCCTGGTTCATCCCATGGCACCGTCTAGTAGCTATTACAGATTGATATCCGCACTTCTATTATGTTGTAAATGTTAACATGTTAGAAATCATGCTAAGTATAAATGCTAAGTCTTCACGCCGAAAATGCTGAGACCCGAGTGGTCGTATATTACTGTCTCATTTTGTGATCATTTGATTTCATATACTCAGTCCTGTTATAGCATATCATTTCATGCCTCAGTCTCAATAATTGTTAATTATATGCACATTTATCATTATGTTGGGTTGATTTATACATCCGTGAGCCATATGAGTGAGATTGGAGAGTGATGACTGAGTGAGGCCGAGAGCCTGTTGTTGAGACACTTATGAGATTGGACTGCACACTGCAGCGATACTTTAATCATGCCTTCGTTGGCTTAATATAGCGCTAGGGCCAATAGGACCCCACCGGAGTCTTTACACCCCCAGTGAGCGCATTGATATTGAGGGATGGATCTTCCCTGGATATGGACCTTGTCCGAAGTTGATGATATGTGAGGGATGGATCGTCCCTGGACATGGATCGTGTCCGAGTGTTGTATTTCCGGAGATGGATCTTCTCTGTGGGGCTGGATTGGCCTTTTCCTCAGTACTGGGTGACCACGGTCACCGATGCTTATGTACATTCCGGGATGGACCTTCCCTGGGCCTTAGAGCCATATATGTTACTCAGTGGACTATTGTGTGAGGGTTGTGAGCACTATGTGCATTTTCACACTGGTTTCATACATTCATATGATGGCATGTAGAGTATACTGGCATACTTGGCATATTTGTTCATTTCTGATAAACTGATAGCATATCTAATTTTAGTCTGTCTCTACCCCTCAGCCTATAGTTTGGGTTCGTTACTTCTGAGTTGGTGTACTCACATTATCCCCTACACCTTGTGTGCAGATCTAGGTACATCGGGACCCGGCAGTGGTTACTGAGGAGCCGTCAGAGTTTTCATCGAAGTCGTCAAGGTAGCAGTTGGCGATCGCGACCTCGACTTCTCCTTCTTTATCTTCCTGTTGCACTTTTATTTTTACAGACAATGTTGTCTATTTTCGTATTTTGACATTATTATGTTATAGAAGCTCGTGACTGAGTGACACTAGATCCGGCGTTGGTTTGAAATTGTGCTTTAAATGTTGTCTTAAATTGTCAAATGGATTATTATCATTATTTTTCTTTTAAATTTCATAATTTCTGAAAAATAAATTTAGATTCAACGAAATGTGTGGCTTGCCTGGTTCCACGACAGGCACCATCACGACTAAGTGTTCGGGGTCGTGACAGGCCTACGCGTTCGTGATGAGCTGCTCGCATTCGCGATGGTCTGTCCCCCCTGACCATAGTGTTAGCGGGCCTGGGACCGCGTTCGCGAAGAACAACTCAAAGACTCCCCCTGCCACCTCCATTACCCTACGCGTTCGCGTGTGGCCAGTCGCGTTCGCGAAGAACAACTCAAGGCCTCGCGTTCACGTAGAAGAAACCCCTCCTTAGCCCAGCTTGTACATCGCATTCGCGTGAGTTGCACCGCGAACGCGAAGAACAAAATATCAGGACATGAGAAACAACAACTACACCATATTTTTCAAAGTCAAAAACACCTCAAAGCCCATCCGAAACTCACCCGAGCCCTCGGGGCTCCAAACCAAACATGCACACAACCCTAAAAACATCCTACGGATCTACTCGCGCGATCAAATCGCCAAAATAACATCTTAAACGACGAATTTAGCATCAAAATCAATGAAAATCTCAAGGACTCTTAAAGTTTCAAATTTTACAACTAAGGGTTTGAATCACGCCATATGAACTCCGTTTCTTACCAAATTTTACAGGCACATCTCAAATACCATATTAAATATGTACCGGGCTTCGGAACCAAAATACGGGCCCGATACTATCAAATCCAAACACAGTTAAATTTTCAAAAACTCTTATAATTTCAGTTAAACAATCTCTTTCAAAAAATCATTTCTCGGGATAAGGACCTCGAAATTCAATTCCGGGCATACGCCCAAGTCCCATATTTTTCTACGGACCCTCTGGGATCGTCAAATCACAGGTTCGGGTCTGTTTACCCAAAATATTGATTGAAGTCAACTTAAATTCAATTTTAAAGGCAAAATTAGCATTTCTTTTCTCAATTTTTCACATAAGAGCTTTCTGAATACATGCCTGGACTGCGCACGCAATACGAGGGGAGACAAAAGGTGGTTTTTAAGGCCTCGAGACACAGTTTTGACTTTTAAACCCAGAGATGACCTTTTGGGTCATAACAAATGATTAGTTGGATAATACTAACCTTGAACACTCATATTTCCAGAAACTAATTTGGCACAAGCCAAAGGAGAAAAGATTAAACCAACATTAACTCATCCAATATGACCATGGCATGGATATATTTAAATATAAAGAAATCTTATTACGAATATTAAATTAGAGAATTTATGTGCACACTAGAGAGATTGATGTTAGTTGATGATTTTGTTTTCAAAACAATAAAGTAAATATGAGATTTTAGCACGTAATGAAGCTAAAAAATAAATCATGTGCATGTTATGTGCATCTTTTTACATCTAAAAGCACTTCTAGGGCGAACAACACCGGCAATGAGTGGAGCGACGAATGATGCGTTATAGGTGTATCTAGCTATTTGCAGAAGTATCCAAAGAATAGTATTGAGTAACCAACCACTTGCTGGAAAATTTGAGCCACTATGTTAAGCAATAAAAGGGGCCAGTGTGACAGTTTCTTCCTTTTCCTCTTGCTTTCATTTTCCATCATGTCTGCCAACATTTTCAGCTTTGCTTCTGCTCCACATTTCCTTAACATCTTAAGGGACGTTATTGCCTCCTTCATACGACCCTTCTGAATGAGAAACCACGGGGCCTAATTAAGAAAGAAAGACAACAAGAAATGGCAAAGACAAAAACCAACTACTGGCAAATGACCATCTCCAGCCGTAACGGAAGTTGTGAGATGCTTCCATGTTTACTGCTTTCGTGCTAGTACTTCCTCATAGAACCATGGAGTTATAACCAAGGAAATACACTTTAGTGCCTCTCCAACTTTGATCTCACTCAATATAATGTGAATCACCTGCAAGATTGTAACTTGTTTAAGTGTGACATGCAATATGAAACACAAAAGATTTTAAACTATATATTCTGATATTTCCTATTTCACAAGATAGCAACTCATATTTCAAGTAACTAATTTGGCATAATCCAAAGGAGAGAAGATTAAACCTACATTAACTCATCCGCTATGACCCGGACATGGATATATTTAATAGTAAATAAACCTTATTACGAATATTATATTAAGAGAATTTATGTGCATACTAGAGAAATTAATGTTACTTGATGAGGTTTTTTCACAACAATAAAATAAATATGAGATTTTAGTCCTTAAAGAAACTAACAAATGAGTCATGTGCATGTCATGTGCATCTTTTTCCATCAAAAATCACTGCTAGGGCAAACAACTCCGGCAATGAGTGGAGCAACATAGGAGGCATTATAGGTGTATCTAGATGACTGCATATGTAATGGTCCAAAAATAGTATTGAGTTCAAGACGAACACTTGCTGGAAAATTGGAGCGACTATGTTAAGAAGTAAAAGTGGCGAGTGTGACAGTTTCTTCCTTTTCCTATTGCCTTTATTTTCCGTCATGTATGCCAACATTTGCAGCTCTGCTTCTGCTCCACATTTCCTCAACATCTTAAGGGACGCTATTGCATCCTCCATTCGCCCTTTCTTCATGAGAAACCACGGGGCCTAACTAAGAAAGAAAGACAAGAAGAAGTGGCAAAGCCAAAAACCCACCACTGGCAAAGGGTCATCTCCAGCCGTAATGGAAGTTATGAGATGCTTCAATGTTTACTTCTTTCATGCTAGTACTTGCCCATAACACCATGGAGTTATAAGTAAGGGAAATCCACTTTGGTGCCTTTCCAACATTGATCTCACTCAATATAATGTGAATCTCCTACAAGATTATAACTTGTTTGAGTGTGACATGCAATATGAAGCACAAAAGATTTTAAACTATATATTCTTATATTTTCTATTTCATAACCTAGAAAATGCTAATAATGGTTAGTTGGATAATACAAACCTATAATGTATTCTAGTGATTATGAGTAACAAACTACAATGTATTGAACATGTTTCCTTTCATATGATTTCGATTTTTTTGAATATTTAACTTTTCATATGCTTTATTTCACTCGCGTGATTCATATTTTCTGTCTTTGCTTAGTTTCTTTTTCGCTGGTGTAAAATAGTTGATAGATCTAGTTCTATCCATCTTCATGTTTTTGTATTCATCACTCTTTGAACAGTAAAAATGTCTAGAGTGTTTTGTTAAGTCCTATAAAAATACGTTGGTTATACATTCTACTTCAGCTATTGACTTTTACATGGCTTTTAAAAATACCAAAAATTAACCGAACCTTACCGATGCCGAAGAGAAACCGACATGATTGTGACTTTCTTGAAAAGTCTAATTTTGGTTATACATAACAGAATAACCGAAAAAATAATGTGGTACAAATTTTATAAAATAATCGACCGAACCGAACCATTGACACACTGTTCTTGTCAAATAAAGCGATTTGGTGTGAATTCATGGCTAGATTAAAGTCTATTTATAAATTAAAAAAATGAAAAAAGAACTTTCAAAAATAAATCCAATTGTATTATTTAAATTCAAAGAAATAGATGAAATGTATCAAACGAAAAAAAGTTTCCTCTTGAAATATGTGTGATTAATTGGTGAAATTCAAAAATATCTAGATTTACAAATGATAATTGAAAAATAGTCACAGTTTCAAAGTAACCGAAATTTAGCCAATTTTCACTCAAAGATAAATTTGAATTAAAACACTGTTCAAAATCCGGAAAATATTCCAGCATAATATACTGGAGTTCGAACTTTTTACAAGTGAACTTGCAGCATAATATACTGGAGTTCCAGTAAATTTGTTGGAACTCCAGTATATTATGATGGAGTACCAGTATATTTTATATTGGAACTCTATTATAATATATTGGAGGAGTTCCAAAATAAATATACTAGAACTCCATCATAATATACTGGAGTTCCAACATAATATATTGGTCCAACATAATATGGTGAAAGTTCATACACAAGTGCTTCAATCTCTAGTATATTATGCTGGCACTTTCCGTATGTTGGAGTTCCAACATAATATGCTTAAAGTTCATACACATGCGCACCAATCTCCAGTATATTATGCTGAAACTTTCTGTGTTGCAGCAAAATAATAGCTATTTTTTAGTGACTTTGCAAATACTGACTATTTTTCAATTAGCAGTCAGAAAAATAACTAGTCCGTGCTATTTTTACATGATTAATAATGGTAAAGGATGACAAATGGGTGGTCCATTGGACTGTTGCAATAAAGTTTATACCTATACTTCCTCTCTCTCTCTTTATCAGGTTGTATACCTACTAGATGTTCACTTTAATCTAACCGCTAAATACTTTAAAGGCCTTAATCAGCAAATTAAGAGTAGTAAAGTTTTTTGCTTGTGATAAACTAAGCCATGTGAATTGAAACAGAGGGACTAAAATTTGCTTCTTTATTATGACGATATGAGTTCTAAGAAGGTCTCTTGAATATGCTACATGCTATATCAATTGGGATTCATAAGAGAGGAATCTAGATACTAGAAATATGTTGGAGGATTTGGAATTTGACTCGCAAGAAGAAATAGGCTCCTACAAAATATATAGGGAGTCCCTAATTTGAGTTCACTCGGTTGTGTTTAATCAGAATAAGTAAGAGATTTATTATAAATTTAAGAACGAGATGTAAATATTTTTAATCAAAATTACTACTTTTCTACCTAGAGTTTGGGCCCAAGCAATACATGCTTACCACAACTGGGGACTATATAGAAGAGGTTAAGAAGCAGGACAAGATCGTCATCTCCGCTTACCAATCAAGGCCATTTATGTCTTTTCACTTGCTTCAACATTTACATGTGGGTAACCTTGCTAAGGAAGCGAGCCCTGAATTTTCCACTACACTCATTTAATTTAGAGAAATTTTCAGAAACCGTTATTGTATAGTGGCTACTAACTTTCTATACCTATTGTTTAACCAAAAAATTAGATCTCTTGACTAAAGCTTATCTTTAGCGATGAGCACGGGTTTCTGATAATCAGGGAAATAATGATAAATAAAAAGGAGTAAGTAAATAGACAATAGTATGATGCACAGAAAAACAAAGAGTATGGTCTTCATAGTCCAGATCCCCCTTACAAGTTAACTTCTATTCCCTTATATAGGGAATTCTTCAGTATAACGTCAACCTCTTGCAATGATAACACATTAATGACTAACTATTACATTAATGTAACGTTACAGTAAATAACCGTAACTATTGCGTGAAGGTTGTGTAACGTGCGGATCATTAATTGAAGACTTTTGAATCTTAGCTCTGTCCGGATTCATTCTGACCGTGTCTCTTCTTTGACTCAATCAAGTTGAGTCTTCCGTAGCTGATTACTTCGTAGGTATATAGTGTCGTGCCTCTTTGCCTCGCACCTCCGTATAGAATCATGTCCAGCTGTCATGTTTTCCTTGTTCCACGTAACTGGCTGAATTATCAAGAATTATCATACGTGTGAAGCTCTTTTTTTACCAATACAGATAGTCCCCCCACTTACCATTTATTTATCGATTAATATTTGGTAAGTGGATATGCATTTATGGCGGGAATATTTTGTCGCCGCTTTACTTCGAAACATTGTATCCTTCTCTGAACATATGCGTAGCTTGTCACTTTTATTTAATGCTTAATCCACGTGTCCCCTCCGGATTGGTCATGTAATTACTCAGCGCCTTTTAGGGCTTTTTGCGGTTGCATCAGTCACGATGTAACATCTTCAATTATGACTTTCACATCATTATTTTTTTTCATTTTTGACAGTTGTCTTTGAGAATAAATACCCTTTTTCCTTTCTTTACTGTCACGAAAAACTTTCATTCTTTGTTTGTGAAGAACTTTTTCCCTTGTCTTCGTAAATATGTCTTCATCAAACCAACCTAAAGGAGTGATAAATGTGGATGACTTGACCCCTTCTTCTACTCCGATGCGGAGCCGGAGAGGTGGTAGATTGAGGAGTTTAAGCTCTACTCCTTTAAGAGGCTCTTCTTC
Source organism: Nicotiana undulata (assembly GCA_005239495.1). Taxonomy (NCBI): domain Eukaryota; kingdom Viridiplantae; phylum Streptophyta; class Magnoliopsida; order Solanales; family Solanaceae; genus Nicotiana; species Nicotiana undulata. Next base: position 77,717 of record ML293967.1, on the reverse strand, counting down.
TTCCCAGATTACTTCCCCTCCTTCTACTAGGTCTTTTGTTTCTCCAAGAGCTAGAGCTTCCAGATCTTCATCTAGGGGTAGAGAACATCATGAATCACGAGTGGATGAAATCATTCCTGCTGAGTTTACCTTCTCTAGGGATAGTCAGGTCCTTGTTGATCGGTCGTTATCCCTTGATAGTGTTGATAGGTACCATACCCTTATTACCGAAGGTTTAGTTCCCCTTGTCCGCAGGGAATGTTCTTGGAAGTCTGATTTTCCTATCCTCGTTCCGAATGAGAACCAAAGAATAACGTCTTACAAGACGGGATATTCTTTCGTTACCTACCCTTTTACTTTAGGTTTTAAACCTCCTATTGATCCAGTCATTATTGAATTCTGTCGTTTCTTCAAACTTTTCTTAGGACAAGTTAGCCCTCTTGTGTGGTGGGTTGTTGCGTGTCTCAGATGTTTAACTAATTTAGCCTCGGTTCCTTTCACCTTTAACCATCTCATTCATCTTTATTCTCCTGCCTTATTTCGTCAAGGGATTTTTACTCTGGCTGCTAGGAGTAAAAGAGTGCTGGTAACCCCTGATGACTATAAGGATAGAGGTTGGTACCTTCGGTACGTTGCTGCCCCCACTGCTGGTTTAGTGGGTGAAGAAAATCTTCCCTTCCCTGAGAAGGGGAATCGTGCACGTGAGTACATTTTAGCTCACATTTGTTATTTTTCTTCTTTTTGCTTTAAGTGTTTGATTAACACCGTAGCTGTTTTCTCCTTTTTCAGCAATCATGGGTACTGTTGAGAATGTCTCCGGTATCCGTGATTGGGTAGAAAAGTTGTTGTTGATTGCTCCGTTGGAGGAAAGGTCTTGGAAGTACTTCTCCGGGAAGCACGGTTAGAAAGTGAAGACGCACGGTAAGTGAAGCTTTTGTTTCCACTTCTTTCCTTACTCGAGCCTCTTTTTCTTCGTTGTTTAACCATTTTTCCTTTGAGAGGGTTTCCTGCTCGTGGGGTGTCTGCTGCGTGCATTCCGAAATGTCCCTGGCTCAAGCCCAGGAAATTATTGTTGGTTCTTCTTCTTTGAAGAGGAAGGTTGGTGGGTTTAGAACCTTAGAAGAAGAAGAAGAAGAAGATGAGGGCACTTTGGTGCACAGGTCACGGAGAATGAGGGTGATTTCAGACGATGAGTCTACACCCGTGGATGTGCCTTCCGTACCTGAAGTCAGACCCACTACCTCTGAAGATGCTCCTCCCTCTCGTGTGCATGACTCTGTGGATCATTTGTTCCGTGAAGGCTTTGGCCCTGCTGTTAATGACGTTCCCTTGGATGCTTTTCCTCCTTCTTTCAGAGAGATTCCTTCACCCGCTCCTATCATTTCCTCCACGCCTTTGGCTATTACTGCTCTCGTTGCTGCTTTGCCCGTGGCTTTTCCAGCTCCTCAGACTTTCATGCCCGTGGCTTCTACATCTCTACCTGCTTCTGTGCCTTATGTTAGAGAAGTAGGGTCTTCCAGCAGGGAGATGCGACAAGTTTTAATAGAAGTTCCGGCTGAGGGGAGTCTCTTTAAGAAATATGGCCAGCCCGACGTGTGGCTCAAACCGCTGATAGGCCCCACTGAAAGGACCAAGCTAGATAGCCACAGCTCCCTTACTTGGGCTAACGAAGTCGTGCATACCTCTTTGAAGGTAAAGTGCTTTCTCTCTCATTTCATTCTTGTACATGAAATTTATCATATCTAATTGATTTCCTTTTTGTAGATCAATCTTATAGGCATGGAGCTCATGAAGAGGGTTTCAAATGCGGAGCAGGAAATAAAAGAGTGGCGGGCTGAAGCAGATAATTGGAATGAGCAATATGACAGCTTAAGGCTCGACATGGAAGCCTTATAAGAAGAAAAGAGTACCTTGGATCGGCAGATGAGAATCATGGAAGCGAAGTTGGCAGTGGAGAAGGCTTCTTCTAATCAGGCGGACAAAGACAAGAGCATCCCTGAGTCTTCATTTGCTGAGCAGGTGTCTCGTGCCTCAGAAGAAGCTAGGAGTTTAAAAGCCTTGCTAGAGCAGAAAGAGGAATACTCAGGCGAGCTTGTGCAGTCTCTGACCCAGACCTAGGAGGATCTTCGCAATGCCTCAGACAAAATTCAGTCCCTGGAGAGGTCTATAGCACCTTTAAGAGCCGCCAAAGATACTGTTGAGGATGAGAGGGACGGGCTAAGAGCTGAGATCATGATATGGGAGAATGATTACGAAGCTCTTGAGGAGGCGGCACCTGTCGATGTTAGTTGGGCCTACATGAATTCTCGCCTCGACACATTGACGGAAATGAGTCAGGAAGATTTTGACCTTAACGCCAAAATTGCTAAAACCAAGGAAGCCATGGAGAAGGCTCAACAAGGTCAGAATCTTTCTTCACCTGAAGGTGAGACTCCAGCTGCTCAAGTCTCTTCGTCCCAAGCTGCCCCTGCTCCTTCTGCTAGTGAAGAAATCAATCCCCCTCCTCAAGACAATTAAGATGTTGGTTCCCCTCTTTTTTTTATTTGATTGGTGGTTACCCCCAGCTCCATCGGGGGTAAGTTTGGATCTTTTAAAGTCCCCAATAGACAACTTAGGGGAACCTTAATGTAAATACAATATATACGACTAAGCATAAGTTTAATACTTAGATTCTACTTAGTCATTTTAACATATCAATGCAATATGTGACTTTTGTTATTGAGTTTCTGTTCTACTATTCAAGTCTTTTGCATGCTTTATTTTTTGAGGTTTTAGTTTTACCTCTGAGTTTTGCATATAGAATGCTTTAGATTACTCGCACCTTTTCGTAATAGGCACTGTATAATATAAAATGTGTGCCTTTTTGTAGTAGGCATAATTTATGAAAGAGGGCCCTTTTTGATCGACACTTAATGAAGAAGACGTCTCAACTTCATAATAGTGTAATAATGCAATAGAGTGATAGGAATTTTTCACATGTTTGAGAATGTTTCTGAGGAAAGTTTTTTGTTTGAACTTTCACAACATTTTACATGTGTTTGATTATCGTCTAAAACTCATGCTGCAACTGTTTTCTTTTAACAGATTTGATATACATTTGTATTTCGTAATTGTTTTCGTATGTAACCGTTTTTTCGAGTTAATACAAGAGAGCAACTATTTTTCGTTCGTAACAGTTTTTTATTCAAGTTGGGGTTTTCACCCGTAACTGTTTTTGTTGACAATACTTTTAAATAAGCATTAGGGAAATGCTCTTACATCCGTAACTGTGTTATTTGATAACAGTTTTTTGAACAAGTACAAGGATTTTGATCTTTCATCCGTAACTGTTTTATTTGATAACAGTTTTCTATATGAGTACAAAGATTTCGTAACTGTTTTTAGTTACAACAGTTTTTGAATGAGTACAACGATGATGATCTTTTATCCATAACTGTTTTTGGTTACAACAACTTTTCTTTTGAATAAGTACAAAGATGTGCATTCCTTCCTCGTAGCTAATATTTTGCCTTTTAACCTGAACATGTTCGAAGGTTTTCTGGATCAGGCTTTGTGTTGAGTCTTTGGGTCTTTCGATTTTGCTCGTATCACTTGACTTGTTGGGTAGATGGATCTTTAGGCCCAAGCTTTGACTTTTTGATAGTATTCTTTGCTTCATCTTAGCCTTCCATATTGTATATTCCCCCATGTGTTTGAGCTTTGAAGAATGAAATCTCGAGCACTTGACTATTCCTTTCTTGTGGTCCTTTTCCTGAAAAGGAAAAACATTCGGGACTCGAAGGTATATAGTTTTTAGATGATGACTGCTTAACCCTTTAAAACGTCCATCAGAAAGTGTAACCCTAGATCGGGAATTCAATTACTTCCTCGCGTCTTTGCAGGTCTAATAGCATCATCTGGGGATGGGTTAGCTTTATGTCTATCATCTAAAAAGGTTAGTAAAATTTTAAATATTCAAAACAAAATCGAACGTGTGATACCTGACTGGGGGTATTCCTTTTCCTTAGAAGTAGCACTTCTTCAAATGGATGGCATTCCAACTTGTTTGTAGTATTCTGTCTTCCATAGCTTCTAGCTCGTAAGCACCCTTCCTAACTATGCCTCGGACTTTGTAGGGTCCTTCCCAATTTGGATTTAGCTTTCCTGCACCGGCTTCTTTTGTTGACTGAAAGACTTTCTTAAGAACAAAGTCCCCAATCTTGAAGTATCTTAGGCGAGCTTTACGGTTGTAATAACGCTCTATGATTTGTTTCTGAGCTGCAATCCATATTAATGCGGCTTCTCTTTTTTGTTCGAGTAAGTCTAGATTAATGCTCAACTCATCGTTGTTTTCATCCTCTGTGGCTGTTGTAAACCTTATGCTTGCTTCGCCAATCTCCATGGGTATTAAGGCTTCTGAGCCATAGACAAGTGCGAACGGAGTTTCTCCCGTGGCTATTTTTGAAGTTGTTCTATGCCCATATACCGCTGGTAACTCATCAGGCCAATTTCCTTTGGCTTTTTCCATTCGCTTTTTTAGATTGTTGATGATGATTTTATTCGTTGACTCAGCTTGTCTGTTAGCCACGGGGTGATATGGTGTTGAAGTAATCCGTTTGATTTGCTAGCTTTCGAAGAATTCCGTGATTTGCGAGCCTATGAATTTTGGGCCATTATCACACATGATCTCCTTCAGTATTCCAAAGCGGCATATTATGTTTCTCCATAAAAAGCTTTTAACTTCCTTTTCTCGCACCTGTTTGAAAGCTTCTGCCTCTACCCATTTTGTAAAATACTCGGTTAGTACAAGTAAAAACCGTACCTGTCCTTTAGTTGTGGGAAGAGGTCCCACTATGTCCATACCCCACTTCATGAAGGGCCATGGGGATATTACTGGATGCAATAGTTCCGCGGGTCGATGCATGTTATTGGCAAACCTTTGACATTTGTCGCATTTGGATAAGAAGTTCTCAACTTCTTCTTCCATCTTAGGCCAATAGTACCCAGCTTTGATTAGGGTTTTTACCAAGGACCTCACCCCTGCGTGATTTCCACAGTGTCCTTCGTGGACCTCTTTTATCACAAACTCCATTTGGTTAGGTCCGAGGCATTTTGCTAGGGGACCTCCAAACATCTTGCGATATAATGAGTTGCGAATGAGGCAGTACCGTGCATCTTTGTGGCGAAGTGCTTGAGATGCTTTTTTATCTTCAGGTACGGTGCCATTCTGCACAAAATTTAAGATTTTGTTTCTCCAATCCCAGGTTAAATTGTTAAAAGTTACCTCATTTCTGTCTTGGTCGATCGTTGAATGGAATAGATGAACGACAATTGCATTATCTTTGTTTGTTACTTTTGTGACTGCTGCGAGGTTAGCTAATGCATCTATTTTCCTCTCTAGGTATTTGAATTACCTTCCACGTTCTGAATTGTCTCACGAGTTCTCGTGACTTTTCCAGATACTGTTGCATTTGAGTCTCTCGAGCGATGTAAGTCCCCTGCATTTGATTTACCACCAGCTGGGAGTCACTTTTTATTGTGATTTTCTCGATTGAGAGTTCTCGTGCCAGTTATAGTCCTGCAATACCAGCTTCGTACTCTGCTTCATTGTTAGTTATAGGATAACATTTGATAGCGTCGTGTCTTTTCACCTGTGGGTGATATTAAAACTATGCCTAAACCGACACCTTTTATATTGGAAGAACCATCGGTAAATAGGGTCCATAGACCAGGATTAGCACCGTTAAAGAGTCGTAACTCTTTTTCCACTTCAGGGACAATGCTATGACTAAAGTCAGCGACAAAATCAGCTAAAATTTGAGACTTTATTGTAGTCCTAGGCTGATATATTATATCATGCTCGCTTAACTCTATGGCCCATTTGGCCAATCTTCTTAATAGATCTTGTTTATGCATTATATTCCTTAATGTATATGAAGTCAAAACAGTGATTGGATGACATTGAAAACATGGTCGTAATTTTCTAGATGCCATTATTAAAGCTAAGGCTAACTTTTCTAGATGTGGGTATCTGGTTTCAACATCTAGTAATGTTTTGCTTACATAATAAATAGGAGATTGTTTACCTTTATCTTCCCTTACCAATACTGCACTTATAGCAATTTCTGCGACAGCAAGATAGACGTATAACCTCTCCCCTTCCTTTGGCTTTGATAGCAGCGGGGGTTTTGATAGATAAGCTTTCAAATCTTTGAGAGCCTGTTGACATTCTTCAGTCCATTCGAATTGATCTTGCTTTTTGAGTACTGAAAATAATTTAAAACTTTTCTCGGAAGATCTGGAAATAAATCTTCCCAAAGGTACAATTCTTCCCGTTAGTCTTTGAACTTCTTTTTTATTTGTTAGTATATCAGGTATTTCATCTATAGCTTTAATTTGCAGGATTTACTTCTATTCCCCTGTTTGATACAAGGAAACCCAAAAATTTACCTGATTCTACGCCAAAAGCGCATTTTTCTGGATTCAGCTTCATATTATACATGCGTAAAATTTCAAAGGTAATAGAGAGGTGTTGGAAATGGTCTTCCACCCGTGTTTATTTTACCAACATGTCATCGATGTAAACTTCTATCATTTTTCCCAGATGTTCCTGGAACATCTTGGTCACTAGCCTTTGATAGGTGGCTCCAGCGTTTTTTAAGCCAAAAGGCATGACTTTATAACAATAAGTCCCCATGTTCGTAATAAAAGAGGTTTTTTCCTCGTCTGTGGGATCCATTTTAATCTGATTATAACCAGAATACGCATCTAGAAAGCTTACAATTCATGACCTGCAGTGGCATCAATCATTTGATCTATGTGTGGTAATAGGAATGAATCTTTGGGGCATGATTTATTTAAGTCAGTATTATCTACGCATACTCTCCATTTGCCATTCTTTTTAGATACTACCACAGTGTTAGCTAGCCAGTCAGGGTACGTTACCTCTCATATCGAACCATTTTTCAAGAGTTTCTATACTTCTTCAACAATTACTTGGTTCTTGAATGGTCCTTGCTTTCTTTTCTTCTGCTTAACAGGCACGAAAGATGGATCTTCATTTAGTTTATGAGTCATCACTTCTGGTGGGATACCTGTCATATTTTATTGGGACCACGCAAAGCAATCTGCGTTAGCTTTTAAATATTCAATTAACTTACCTCTTCGATTGGGACTCAGCCTCGTGCCTATATGCACTTTTTATTCAGGTTTTTGTTCAAACAATGGAACAGCTTCGAGCTCTTCTGTAGTTGTTTTGATGTGCTCGTCTTCCTCCGGTTTTTGGATGATGTCCGGTCTGGAGTCTACGTCTGTATGATTTAATGCATTTTCCGTGGTGACTTGATTCACCTTCTCGTGGGTATATCCTTCTGTATATGTTTGAACACTTACTTCTTTCGTACCTATTCGATCAGTAACTTTTTCCGTATCTGTTTGGCCGGTAACATCTGTTTGGGAGATTTCCCTATCCTTTGGTTCTTCCGTCTCTACTTTTTTTGTTATAATACACCATAGAATTTATATTTCTAGAGGTCTGTTGATCATCTCTAATCTGTCTAACTCCCCATTCTGAAGGGAATTTAATTTCTTGATGTAAGGTGGACGGTACTGCTTTCAAATCGTAGATCCAGGGCCTTTCCATGATTACGTTATAAGCCATGTCAGTATCAACGACTTGGAATTTGGTGTTTTTAATTACTCTCTCGGCATAAGTGCTAAGTTCGATTTCTCCTTTGGTTATCACTGTAGAGTTGTCAAACCCTGATATGGCTCGTGCCTTTGGGATCACCTGATTTCCCAAGAGCATTTCTTCCATGACTCTTAGCAAGATGATGTTAACTGAACTACCTGGATCAATCAACACTCTTCTAACGTTAGTGTCATGAATGAGTAAAGATATTACCAGAGCATCGTTGTGGAGGAGCATTAGTCCGCCGAAATCTGCATCATCAAAGGTTATATCATCTGCGTCTGGATTTTCTCGAACCCGCTTTCTGTGCGTAATTGTGATTTTCGAGGATACTTTGCAAACTATTCTGTTTACTTCCTCTCCTCCATGTATCACGTTGACGGTTATTTTTGGAGATGGAGGCTTCGGGGGTTCCTGCATGTTCTTCATGTATGCATGTTTTCCTTTATCACTAAACAATTCTGTTAAATAGCCTTGTTTCAATAATTGTTCTATTTCACCTTGTAAAAACCCGCAATCCGCAGTGTGCTTGAGAAGAAAAGAAGATGTGAGGGAATGCGCTCTGACTGATATCATTCAGGCAATTCCATTCTTACTGTCCTAGGAAGAAGGAAAGAGTTTTGTGTCCATGATCATTATGGAATTCGCACCAGAAATCTGGATTCCTTTAATTTGGGTTTGGCCTCATTTCTTTAGGCCATCGAACCTTATCTCCCATGTTTCTTAATATTGAAACTAGTTCATGGGTACTTACATTGAAGGTGTGATCCCCAATTCGTGTATTACCTCTGTGTCATTCATATCGATCCTTTCTGGATCTAGATGAGTACGATATCGTATCTCTGCTTGATAGTAAATATTCTGACCTAAAGTTTTCGAACCTGGGACAAGTATCTCGTCCCGGGGGTCCCATGTAAGGATCGTACCTGTTTTTACCTGATTTCTTATCTGATTTGGAACGTCTGGATCTGGTATGATCTTCATCCCTTGAACGGGAAATGATAGCTTTCTCTATTCGAAGTTTAGTATTGTACCTATTATAAACATCATTCCACGTTGTAGCTGGGAACTCTCTCAAGCTTTCCTTGAGTCTTCTCGTGGCTTCTCAGCTTTTGGCATTTAGATTGCTCGCAAATGCCATGGCTGCCCAGTTATCGGGCACCCTTGGTAGTTGCATTCTTTCTCGTTGGAATATTTCTACAAATTCATGGAGTACTTCCGTGTCTCCTTGTTTTATTTTAAATATGTATTCCATTCTTTTCTCGACCTTTTTTGCACCGGAGTGTGCTTTTATGAAAGAATCTACAAGTTCAGCAAATGAATCCATAGAGTTTTCAGGGAGAAGAGAATACCAGGTTAGGGCTCCTTTGGTAAGTGTTTCTCCAAATTTTTTGACTAGGACCGACTTAATTTCTTGTTTTGTCAGATCGTTGCCTTTTACTCCAGTGGAAAAAGCAGTCACATGGTCACGTGGGTCAGTTGTTCCGTCATACTTAGGGACATCAGACATTCTGAACTTCTTGGGTATAGGCAAAGGTGTTGCGCTCAGTTTCCAAGGTTGTTGAGAATATCTATCAACATCAATGCCTTTGATAACAGGTGGTACTCCAGGAATTTGCTCGATTCGATCGTTTTGTTCCTTCACCTGTTTCTGCAGGGTTAGTAGCAAATTTTGTAATTCAGGGTTATTAGTCATACCTGGTCTCGTTTCGAGAGATTCGTTAGGAGTGTCATCCCTTACTGAGTTTACCAACCCAGACTGAGGATTTTCCACAGTGATTGTGTTATTAGGAGGTGGTATCGGTGATGCAGATGATGTCGCTGGTAATCCCCTTGCAAATTCTTGCAAAGCTTGGCTCACATACTCTGCAATCATTTGCTTTACCTGATCTTGTTCTATTGTTTGATCATTATCGTTGTTGTTATTGTTGTTGTTGTTGGATCTCTCTTGGGATGGTTCCCTTGAACCTCTTGGGGATGGAAGAGGTGATGGAGTCTCATTTCTCTGCTGGTTATTGTCGTTGGGGTTCAACATAGTTCAGAGGATATCGCTTTGAAAAGCAAATAAAGATTATTAGATTTCCGGGTAACGGAACCAATTTGTTTAACCAAAGAATTAGATCCCTTGACTAAATCTTATTTTTAGGAATGAGCACGGGTTTCTGATAATCAGGGAAATAATGATAAATAAAAAGGAGTAAGTAAATAGACAATAGTATGATGCATAGAAAAACAAAGAGTATGGTCTTCGTAGTCCAGATCCCCCTTACAATTTAACTTCTATTCCCTTATATAGGGAATTCTTCAGTATAACGTCTACCTCTTGCAATGATAACACATTAATGACTAATTATTACATTAATGTAATGTTACAGTGAATAACTGTAATTGTTGCGTGAAGGTTGTGTAACGTGAAGATCATTAATTGAAGACCATTGAATCTGCCCGTAGCTCTGTCCGGATTCATTCTGACCGTGTCTCTTCTTTGACATAATCAAGTTGAGTCTTCCGTAGTTGATTACTTCGTAGGTATATAGTGTCGTGCCTCTTTGCCTCACACCTCCTTATAGAATCATGTCCAGCTGTCATGTTTTCCTTGTTCCACGTAACTGGCTGAATCATCAAGAATTATCATACGTGTGAAGCTCTTTTTTACCAATACACCTATCATATACATAATTATTCCCTACAGCTAATATTCAGTTGTTACGGTAGTGTATTCACATATATTTACGTTGTTGTATTGTCATGACTCCAAGATACCTAGTCGTGATGGTGCCTATCGTGAAATCAGGCAAGCCACACATTTCATTTAATTTAAGGTTTTCTTTCAGGAAAAATCACTACATTTGCAACAAAGTCTCATTTTATAAAACATTTAAAAGTTGAAAATCATTAAGACGCGATAAAATAAATCCCAGCACTGGTGTCACCGAGTCATGAGCTACTATAACTACAATATCGAGATACAGAACTGACATAATACTGTCTAAAATAATTAAGTACGACAAGGGAGATAAGGAAGGAGAATACAAGGCTGCGATCGCCAGCTACTACCTCGACGACTCCAACTGAAACTCTATCAACTTATCAGCAACCGCTACCAGGTCCCGATGTACCTGGTTCTGCACACAAGGTGCAGGGGGTAACGTGAGTACACCAACTCAGAAGTAACAAGACCAAAATGTGGGCTGAGAGGTAGTGACGGACTAAACCTCTACATTTATGACAGAATCAATGTACAGAAATTTAGGCATGCTTTCAGTTAACTAGACAGCTCAAAGTGGTAAGATAAGTACAGTTCCGAACAGTTTAACATATATAACCCAACGTATTCTACATGCCACTGCATCAACAGTATGAAATGCATAGTATGCTTCCACTCTCAAATATCCATCCACTCAGTACTGTATATTGCTCGCATGGCCCAGGGAAGATCCATCCCAGAATATATACACATCAGACAGAAGTCACTCAGTACTAAGGAAGGCCAATCCAGCCTTATGGAGAAGATCCATCTCCAGGTAATGATACACCTCACAACCACTCGATATTGTATACGGCTCAACGGCCCAGGGAAGATCCATAATAGAATACGTATACACGTCACTGACATCAGTCGCTCAGTACCGAGGAAAACATGACAAATGGAGAAGATTCATCTCCAAATCTAAACACTTCGGACAAGATCCATGTCCAAGGAAGATCCATCCCTCAATATCACTGCGCTCACTAGGGATGTGTACAGACTTCGGAGGGGCTCCTACAGCCCAAGCGCTATCATAAGCCAGATCCAGGCATAATCAAAATAACACGTTGCGGCGTGCAACCCGATCCCATATCTATCACTCAATATCAGGCTCTCGGCCTCGCTCAGTCATCACTCTCCAGTCTCGCTCACATGGGCTCACAATGCATGAACTAGCCTTAATCAATGATATAATATGCAAAATCAACAATTACCGAGACTGGGACATGATATGATATGCTATGACATGACTGAGTATATTATATCAATGAAACACTTAAGATGACAGCAACAGACGACCGCTCGGGTCTCAACAGTATCGGCGTGAAGCCTTAACATAGTACTTAGCATGATTTCTAGCATGTTTACATTAATCACATTGATAGAAGCACATTTATCAATCCGTAAAGAACTACTGATTGTGCCATGCAATGAACCAGGTCACAAATCTCACAGTGCACGCCCACACACCCACACGCCCGTCACTTGGCATGTGCGTCACCAATTCTAACCACATAACACGTAGTTCGGGGTTTTGAACCCTCAGAACCAAGTTTGGAAGTGTTACTTACCTCAAACCGGGCAAAAATCCTAGTCCACAATGCCTTTGTCTCTGGACTCGGCCTCCAATTGCTTCGAATCTAACCAAAAATCAGTACCATAACATCAATATGAGAAAGGAATTAAACCCACGCGAAAATAATCAATTTACACCAAAAATCCCAAAATTGGCCAAACCGGCCTCCGGGCCCACGTCTCGAAATCCGATAGAAATCACGAAACCAGAATCCTTATCCTCTCGCGAGTCCATACATACAAAATTTACTCAAATCCGACAATAAAATCTCATTCAAAACCTCAAAAATCCACCTCAAGAACACTTCCTCTTTTCCCCAAATTTTTCACCCCAAGTCACAAATTAGATGATGAAATTAAAGACATAATCATGGGATTTAGCCAAAACTAAGTAAGAATCACTTGCCCGAATGTTTTCCTTGAAATATCTCTCAAGAATCGCCTCTACCCAAGCTCCAATTCGTCAAAAATGGAAAATGGGATGAAGTCCCCTTATTTTATAACTTAAAGTTTATGTTCAGGCTGCCCTCGGCCTACCCTCGGTCATGGCCTCGATCTCGCCCTCGATTTTGACCATCTCGATTATGGACCACCTCGATTATGAATCACCTCGATTATGGACCACCTCGATTATGAACCACCTCGATTATGGAACACCTCGAGTATGAACCACCTCGAGTATGAACCACCCCGATTATGAACCACATCGAGTATGAACCACCCCGATTATGAACCACCTCAAGTATGAACCACCTCGAGTATGAACCACTCCGATTATGAACCACCTCTAGGATGAACCACCCCGATTATGAACCACCTCGGGTATGAACCACCTCGAGGATGAACCACCTCGAGGATGAACCACCCCGATTATGAACCACCTCGAGTATGAACCACCTCGATTTTTGACAGATGCAAAAAAACCAAAAAACTCACACCAGCAGATATCAACCATCAACCAAAGTCCAAAAATGATCCGTTAACCATCTGAAACTCACCTAAGGTCCTCAGGACCTCAACTAAACATACCATCAAATCCCAAAACATCATAAAACTTAGTTGAACCTTCGAAACACTCAAAACAACATCAAAACACCAAATTCCACACGGATTCGAGCTTAATAAAACTAAGAACTTCCAACTTCTATTTTCGATGTCAAAACCTATCAAATCACCTCTGAATGACCTGAAATTTTGCACACACATAAAAAACGACACTATGAACCTATTCCAACTTTCGGAATTCCATTCCGACCCTGATAGCTAATTTTCCATTACATACCAGAAATCGCAAAAAATCCAATTTCGCCAATTCAAGCCTAATTCTACTCCGGACCTTCGAATAGCATTCTGAACCCACTCCTAAGTCCAAAATCATCTAACGAAGCTATCTGAACCATAAAACCCCAAATTCTGAGATTATTTACCCATAAGTCAACTTTCAGTTGACTTTTCCAACTAAGTAACCAACGTAAGAGATTGTGTGTCTCATTTCTCTCCAAAATCGTTCCGAACTCGAGCCAACCGACCTAACACAACATAATAGAGCTGAACCACATATAATGAAGCAGAAACGGGGAAAACATGGCTAAAACTCTCGAAACGACCGATCGGGTCGTTACATGTATTCATGAATACAACAATAAAAATGGCCTAAAATCATGGCAGTCCAGCCATACACGCATGTATTCACATGTATTCACGTTGTTGTATTCAAGAATACAACAGCAAAAAGCGCCTAAAATTAGGGCAGTCCAGCTGAACGCGCATGTATTAGCGCAATTGTATTCATGAATACAGCAACAAAAAGCGCCTAAAATCATGACAGTCCAGTTGTACGCGCATGTATTCACATGTATTCACGCGTGTATTCATGAATATAGCAGCAAAAAACGCCTAAAATCAGGGTAGTCCAGTTGTACGTGCATGTATTCACATGTATTCGCGCTGTTGTATTCATGAATACAACAGTAAAAAACGCCTAAAATCAGGACAGTCCAGCTATATGCACATGTATTCGCGCTATGTAGTCATGAATACAGTAACGACAATCACCTTAAGAATAGGCATATTCAGTTATCTAAGAGAGAGGGAAAACATAAATAGCGTATTTTATGCCTTATTTCATGTCTCAATGGTAGTATATACCATAAATACTTATTTTGCTATAAAATATAAAAGGTAGCTATAGAAAATAATATATACTATATTAAAAGCACAAAACTACTATCTAAATGTCGTTCGCCTTTTTTTACCCTTTAGTAATAAATTACACACTAGATAAAATAGTAATTTAATTATTTTTCTAATATTTTAGGACTTTAAAATCAACTAAAATATTAATTTAAGATCTTTCCTTATTTGAATAAGATTTACATCCTTTCCTAGAATTTAGGACTTTAGGAATTTAGTTTTATTGCAATTGTCGTAAGTTTTCAAAGTTTATTAGGAGTTTATACATGAATTCCATAATTATTAGAACGAAAATATTCTTAATATTTCGAGGTCCTAATTTATTGCACTTTGAAATATTAAATCCTAATTAAGGTAGACGTCCAGCTCCCAACGTGAAGATTTCAAGTGTTTGTTTATGTAACGTACTGGTTATAAGAGGGGATATTTCGATGAATCCATATTAGTTGGAAAAAAATAAAAGACGGTCCAAGAAATATTAATTGAAATTAGTTAAGACATTTAACACCAGATATCAAAAAAGTCTTGCTAAAATTCGTCAATCATTCATCAAAACTGGAGGCTAGAAGCTACAGCAAAAAGGTCCCGGTTAATTGGCTCTTTTGCTGTTCCTCTTATATTTTTAGCCTCTCACTTCAAAATTCATGAGTTTTAAGTTGAACCAACTAATTTTCTTGGTACTTGGTAGAGATGATTGTTTTTGTTTTTGGTAAGATCATTTGGTAAGACATCTTAAAAGCTGATGAAACAGTGTAATCACAATATAATACATAAGGATAACAAGAGTGCAAGATCAAGTTCTCAATTCCGTTCGCTAAGCCGGAAAAATCTCGGTGACAAAAGTGTTACTTCTTCAGTATGCATATGTTTGCCTTCCTAGAATTTGAGATATGAATTTATTTATGTATTAATTCTTTTTTCAAGAGTCAATGAACGAAGGTACAATTATTACTTCACAGTATGCTCTTTCAGACTATATTTTTTTATGTAAATAATTGTTGAGTTTTCTTAGATTAAAGACCACTTTTTTTATGGAGCGAGTAAGGTATTTATTTTGGCGGAGAGTTATTGGCAAGAGATTAAAAAATATGTCTATTGGTGGTATGCTGCCAATAGGTAATTTTTCCTCATGATTTTGCAGACGTCGAGTTATTTTGTTCAAGGTCAGACATGTTCTTTTTCTCCTATACGGTTCAAATATTTCAATCGTCCTTTGCATAGGCTTTATTATTTTGGTAATATGGATTATAAAATCAAGAAACTCAAATAAAATATTAATCAATTTTTTATTCTTTAAAAAATAAATTTCATATTGAATATTCTTATATATTTATATCGGTAATATCTTGAAAGTTAAGATTTTTTTTTTGGAGACTCAATGACAAGAAACCTCCCGATCCCTATTTCTTGATTCTTTATTTTTAATTTTCTTCTAATATGTATTTTGTAATTAAAATATATTTTAATAATATTTATTTATGTAATTTTTAAAAAAGATATGGGATACACGCGCAAAGGGCGTACTCTAAGACTAATATTTTAAAATAATTTTGATTTATAATAAATATGGTGTATACATTTGTCATAAGTGGTAAATTTTCCTTTAATTTACCGTGAATTGCTATATATTTTTTTTGGTTGTAAACGATATTATATATATATATATATATATATATATATTTAAAAGCGTACAGTAGGCGTCTTACTTGGGTGGCTATTACAACATACTATGTTATGACTACTTGTAAAACTAGTACTAGTAATTAGCGCTATGCTACATGTAGGGTACATTAATGGAGGGAGATTTGTTGTAGTAGCAATATTGCTTTAAAAGGAGTCCCCATCTGTGATGCTCGTCTATCTCCTTCATAGAACTGATGTACAAAATCCGGAGCATGGTAAAAAAGTGATGGTTCTATGTTGGTGATCAAAAGTTTGCCTGCCCTCGCCAGTAGATCCGCTATCCGATTTTGTTCCCTGTATGCCTGATGGACGACCGGGTTACCTAGCTGGTCTAGGAGGTGCCTGCAGTCAAAGATTATGTTTTCATGTGAGATGTTACCCATTACTAGCATGTCAAAGACTTCTTGTGCGTCCACTTCCACTTCAAGTGGCGTTAATTTATACTCCCTGGCTAATTTTAGGCCATGCAGTAATGCATGTAACTCTGCTTCCACTGGGGTGCTGCATGAGACTGCACCTGAGAAGCTATTATCCAAGCAGAGCAGGAATCGCTGAATACTCCTCCAATACCATTCCCTGTTATAGTGTGCGCGCAATCCATATTTAGTTTTAAAATGTTTTCCTTTGGAGGAACCCATTGTGTTGTAGTAATTTTCTTATTTTTAATATTGTATGAGTAAGAAAATAAATATGAAAACTCGGTAGCTTGTTGATTGGCAGAAATATTAACAGCTTCTTTAGTGGAATTAAAATTATTTTTATTTTTAGTTAACCAAATATTCCATAAACACAGAGGGAGATATGTTTTAGGTGTTATATTAAAGGGGAGTGACAGACCTTTTGAGTGAATGATGGTATGTAGCCAAACTTTGGGACCTAACTGTAATGGTGCAGCTGAAATGAGACTTGTAAGACCTAGCTCTTGCTAATATGCAACTGCGTTATTACAAAAGAAAAATATATGTTCTAGGCTTTCCTCCGCGTGTTGGCAATAAGCACAGAGGGGGTCTTGAAATAAATTGATAGTGTTAAGGAATTTTCTTGTAGGGAGTCGTTCATGATATAGTATCCAAATAAAAGACCTTATTTTTTGTTGTAGTGGTAGTTTCCAAATCCATGCAAAATTGTTGAAGGGATTAGTATGTTCTAATAATTTTCTATCCCAAGATTTATAAAGGGATTGTGTTGAAAAAGTTCTTCTGGACGTCAGGCCCCAATAGAGGTTATCAACTGAAGATGCGAATTTAGAGATGTAGATAGTGGCTATGTATTGTCTTACCTGTTGGGGCATGACGAACGAAAGGTTATCCCACTTTCAGCCCGTATCATTTGATAGATCAGATATTTTTATCTCCTTGTGTCCTAAAGGAAGAGGGCCTTGTATTAAGGAGCGCATAGTAGCCCCAGGTTTGATCCAAGGATCCAGCCAGAAGTTAATGTTGTTGCCATTGTCAATTTTTCATTTGATTCCTTTTTGACAATATTGCCAACTTTCTATTACGTTGGGCCAGGTCCTTGAGTGTGAGGTTTTATTAGCGTGGAGGTATTTGTTAATGAGTAAACGAGCCCATATAGTATTAGGGGAATTAAATATTCCCCAGGCTAGATTAGCATGGAGTACCTTGTTTTTGAGCGAGAGCTTCTGAAGGTCTAATCCTCCCTCCTCTTGGGGGAAGTAATGACACTCCACTTAATGAGGTGTAATTTTTTCTTTTCCACAGTACTACCCCAAAGAAAATTTCGTTCATATTGCTTCAATTTTTTTATAATATTAGAAGGGATTTTAATGTAGTGCATAATATGGTTTGGAAGATTATTTAAGGTGGACCTTATTAGAGTAGCTCTACCTGCTAGTGTTAGGAAATTAGTATTCCATCCAGCCAGCCGATTTTTAAAATTGTCTAGTAGGAATTGAAAATCAGGTAATTTTGGTTTGCCCTGTAATATGGGAAAGCCTAGATATTTGCCAAATGTAGTACCCTCATTCATACTGAAAGAGTCTATAACAAAAAATTTGTCTGAAACAGTGCAATTTTTTGAAAAAAATAGTTTAGATTTGTCAAAGTTGATTTTTTTCCCGGAGTGATAGGTAAAATAGTTGAGGACATCAATTATAGCATGGCGCCTTTTAGTAGTGACTTTAGAGAGTAACATAATGTCGTCAGCGAAGAAAAGGTGTGAGATATCAGGTCCATGTCTTGATATACGTATGGGTTGCCATTGTAAGTAGTCAACAACAGTGGAAATACTACGTGAGAATATTTTCATACATATAATAAAGAGATAGGGTGATAGAGGATCACCCTGCCTAATGCCCCTAGAGGGTTGGAAGTATTGTGTCCTTGTGCCATTAATTAAGATAGAAATAGATGATGTTGAGACATATGACATAATTCATTCCATCATTGGTGTGGGAATGTTGAAAAACAAAAGTGATCTTTTGATAAAGGACCATTCAAGCCTATCGAATGCTTTTTCGAGGTCCAATTTCAAGAGCACAGATGAAGTTTTTCCCTTCATTTTGGCATAATAATTAAGGATCTCCTGTACCATTATAGCATTGTCAGATGCTCTTTTCCCCTTTTGGAAGCTAGTTTGTGTGGGCCCTATTATTTTACTAAGAATGGGCTTGAGTGTATTTACTATCACCTTGGTGATGAGTTTGTAAGTGGTGTTACAAAGACTAGGACGATATTGAAGTATGGAAGTAGGGTGTTTTATTTTTGGGAATAGGCAAATTAGAGTTTTATTAATATCCGGCGGAATAGTACGTAGAGTAAATATGTCTTGACAAAAATTAGTTAATTTTCTTCCTACTTCTGTCCAAAATCTTTGGTAGAAATATGAGTGGAGGCCATCTGGGCCCGGTGCCTTATAAGGCTTAAAACTATGTAAAGTCTGCTTAATTTCATCTTGATGAAGAGGATTTATGCGTTGCTGCCTATCATTATAAGTTAGGAAGTTTGTAGTAGTGTATGATAGTGAATGAGGGGAGGATACATGAGAAGTTGTAAATAACGTTTTGTAGTAATTAGAAATATAAACGTGCAAATCAGTATGATTAGTAACCCAGTTTCCTCCTAAGTCTTGCAGAGTATTAATACGATTTCTTCTACGTCTGTGTAGTGTTGACATATGGTAGAACTTAGTATTTGCGTCGCCTTCGTTCAACCAGTTTATGAGAGATTTTAATTTCAAAAATTCCTCTTCTAATCGCAAGATGGTACTATATTCTATATTCAATTCGGTATCTAAATTTTGCAAAAATCTACTTGTTGGGTAATGAATGGAGGACTGAATTCCAAAAAGTCTAGCTAGAATATTACTTTTTTTATGAAAAATATTTCCAAAAGTATGATCATTCCAACGCTTGGTGACAACCTGAATTATTGATAGTGTCTAACAAGGGCTGATTGCCAGACCACACATTATGAACTAACTGTTGAAATTGAGGATGAGAAGCCCATATAGTCTCAAACCTATATACATTATGAAGTCTTGGTGTAGGAGGTTCTAATGTGATGAGAAGTGGACAATGGTCCGAATGTGTACGAGGTAGATGTTTGACTAACACTTCAGGGTAAAGATTCAACCATTCATAGTTGGCTAGGAATATGTCTAAGCGTTCTAAAATAGTGTACCCTTTACTACGCTTGTTAGTCCAAGTAAATCGACTACCTTGGAACCCTGAGTCTAGTAATTTACAGTAATTAAGACATTTCCCAAATTGGTCAGCTCTATTGTTGTTAATAGGCAGTCCCCCAAACTTTTCCTGGGTCGTTAAAATTTGGTTAAAATCTCCACCTATTAGCCAAGGCATATCCATAGTATCATGAATAGTTATTAAATTATTCCAGAGCATATTACGTAGATGACAATGATTACTAGCATAAATTGCGCTTAAAAGCCAAGGGAGTTTATTGGGACTAACCTGGACGACACAATGTATTTCCTGATCATTGAGATTTAATTCTCTGACATGTATGTTGTCCTCATTCCATAATACAAGTAATCCACCTAGTAGTCCATTGGCAGGCACTTGAGACATGTTTGAAAAATTAAAGTCATTACGTAGCCTCGTGTGATCATGCATGTGTGTTTCAAGCAAGATGTCTAACACTAGCCTATGATTATCTAGGAGAGAACGGAAGTACCTAGGGAATTTAGGATTGTGTGACCCACGACAGTTCCACACGAGAAAATTCATGTATGAATTAGGATTGTTGATCTGCCCTACTGGAATTGCCCTCATCTGACTGGTATCATGAGTTGGCGTATGTTCCAGACTCAGTGATAGAGGGATTTGGTGGAGAGTTGGGATGATCACCATTGCATATTTCCCTACTTCCGGATTGGTTGTTTGACGAAAGTTGAGACTGTATGACACCATTTCTGGAGGACACTTTAGTATGAACTTTTTTTCGAACTGTTCCTTAGGCTGTAGCGATGAACTCCCTTTAACCACCAAAATTCCGTTCTTGTTTCCCTCATCTCCGCAAGAATCTCTGCTAACTCTTGCCTTGTTCGAACATCTATTACGGGAGGAGAGTGTGGAGGTGTTATTGGGGGACTGTCTTGTGGTGTGAGGCTCTCTAACGGGCTTAGTGGACTCGAGTATAGGGAGAGTGGATTGAAAGAGTTGAGATCCTGAAACCATGGGGCATAAATCTGACCCATATGGTGGGGGGGGGGGATAGAAAGGTAGGAGATTCAGTGATGGATCCCAATAGGGGCTCATTGGGATCATTGGGTATGGACAAGGAGTCAAGGTCGAGGATGAGGCCTGGTGCTCTAGGAGAAGAGGGGTTTGAGTTGTATACCATTGGTTGTGAGAGTACTCTTCCATCCCCAACCTCATCCCTTCTGTCACTATCTCCGCTAGGTGGGTTGGGTTTTGAACTAGAAGAACAATCTCTTGATTGTTCAACTCCAGTGTGAATACCAACGCATAGCCCTGCATGCCCATCTCTAGCCAAGAGTGAAGAGGTTGGTCCATGAGCATTGGTTGAGATGTGTAAATCAGGGGGGTGACTATGTGAGGTAATTGAGGCCCCTACATTGTGAGCCTTGGGAGATGGAAGAAGTTGTTGTTGTCCTGCATGTTGCCCCAGAAGCTGGGGTATTGAAGGTTGTTTGTGAGTGTAGGACGTTGCATGTTTGTGTGCGTCTATATGCTTTGATACAGTAGTGGATACAAGAAAATCTAGGTCGTCTGAATTATTAATAGATGGGCTTGTCGGAGTAACTAAGGAAGGAGATAGGGAAGTGGTATTAGTGATGGTGGGAGGATGAGTTTCACGTGTTTTGCAATCATTGAAGTTGCATGGAAGTGGAGGAAACCTAGTGTGTTGATCTAAATAGGGTACTGTAGCAAGCATGTGTGGGTTGTTTATTATTGAGTGGTGAATTTGACGTGTCCAGAAGTAGTGAATATGAGGATGGCTTGTCAACATGTGAAAGGTCTGGGGAAATGATAGTATCCTTACCTGGAAGCGGTACCTTATCGATGTGGATTTCCGGAGGAGGTGTTATTGGGTTAGGATGGTAGGGTGAATCCTGTGAGTGGGGAGCAAGTAAGTAATTCCTAGATTGCTCTATACGGTAACTTTTCAGGGTGTATTGCTGACTATTTAGTTCATGAGGTTGGACATGTGTGGTTGTCTGATAGGTTTGTGCAGCGGTGTTTGGGTGGGAGTCATTTTTTGGGCTAGATTGAATGGAATTAGAGTCCATGGGTCTGTCTCCGGCTTCTACTATGTCTGGGTCCAGCAAGGGAGAGTATTTATTATTAATTCTATTGGGTTGGTTAGACCCATGCACTTTAGGGTCCGTCATCTGGACCAAAGGAAAAGGAGCAGGGTTAGAAAACTTACCTGTCACTGGCTGCGCAGGTTGCCTCATTATCATCTGAGGTTGGGTGTTGTTCATGGCAGCTTTAGGTGTGTTATAGCGTGTAGGGGTTTTCCTGGGGAAAGTAACAGTCCTCCATTCATTTTGAGAGGCTGTAGAGGAACTAGACGGGGGGGTGGGGGGTGTCTTTTAAACTAGTAGTAGAAGATTGATGCCCTGAATCTGCTTGAGAGGCAAAGGAGCAATTTGATTGCGCATGTCCAAATCTCCCGCATTTGGTGCACAACATGTTAAGCCCTTCATATAACAAAGTTTGCCTATGGATACCTATTTAATATGGGTTTTAAGAGGTTTTTCCAGAGGTACTTCAATACATATACGTGCGTATCTCCCCTTTGTAGTGGTTGATGTGCATGTGTCTACCTTAAGTAATTGGCCAGTTTCAGTCTCACTCTCTGTAAGATTTCCGTATCATAGAACTTCGTTGGTAGCTCGGGAAGCCTAAGCCAAATTGCTGAGTAGGTGAGTTGTGTTGAGGAAGCTATGAACTTGGTTTCCCACTTTCGTACCGATAGACAATGATTGAGAACAAACCATGGCCCCCCGTGAAGAGCTTGGTTCATGTTTTCTGGCTTTTGGAATTTTATTAAGAAAAAGTCAGATCCCAGATCAGTAAGAGGGAGTTCCTCCGTAGGTTTCCATGGATCCACCAACTTCCCCCTTAGAATGTGATGAGCAACACGTCTTCCAAAAAGTTTAATAATAACTTAAAATTTCCAAGGTTATAAGCGTGATTTATCCGTTGCAGTAATAGGTATGAAGGTGTCATTATCTGCTAGGTCGATCGTTATTTCATCAGTTAGGTCATTGGTTAGGGCTGATTGAGGTTGGCCAGTGATTGAAGGAGAGAGTAGTTTATTGGATAGCAATGTTTGTAGAAAAATTGCAGGGTTAGAGTGATTACTAGGATCAACAATTTGCATAGATGTTAGGTCAGGAGGTTCATCTAACTTATGGTGAGAGTGTAAAAGTTGTGTAGAATTATTCATGGTCGTGAATTGCTATCATTCTTGAATAAAATATGAATCCCGCTTTAAATTATCTGATTCACGCGCTCTATATACATCAATATTGAACTATCACTTCAAATTAGGGCTCCTATTGAACTTTTCATTTCCCATTTATTCATATGCAACTTATTTAACATGTCATATTATAAGAATAGTGCAATTATTTTCTTGTGCATCGACTTCCTTAAGGACCAATTGCCTCTTTGAAGCTTAAACCCTTATGTGTAGAGATGGTCAACATGAGCTAAGCTGCTGAAATAGCTATGAGACACTACTCTTGCAAATATAACCATTCAACACACTGATTAGGCCATATTTGCAAAATTAGCTAAAGTAAACTATGTTTACAAACACAGCCATTTAGACAAAAGGTTTTCAAATCTGCCCAATAGTGATCAGATCTGTAAAACAGAGTCTTCAGGTAGTTAAACAACAACTAACAAAGCTTTAACACTTGAAATTTTGAGCAAAATTTGAAGATAAAATGTTTATGGCTGAGTCAATCTTTAGTACAACTTCATATTCGATCAAAATCAAAAATCAACATCATGTCATTACAGGTTTAATCATTAATACATACAAAGAATGATTCATATCTATAATTTTAAAGAAGAATTAAGGAACAGCAGATTCAAATTCACATGACTTTATTATATTCAATATAATGGAGAACTCTGAAGACCCTACAACCATCGAACAACAACAACAATAACTACTATCCAGTATAATCCCATCAAGTGGGGTTTGGGAAGGGTAGGATGTACGCAGCCTTATCTCTACCTTGGAAGGGTAGAGAGATTGTTTCCGATTGACCTTCGGCTAAAAAAAGATGAAGGAAGCCCTGACAACAAGTGATAACAAGACAAATAGTTAGAAAACTAAATCGGTGATAACAACACAGGATATGAAACAGTAATAGCATGATAGTATATTTAGACAGATAGTCTAAGGCAACACATGAGAGTATGACGAAGTCCTGCTAGCAAACTACGGAATTACCGAAGGTAAGTAAAACAGACAAGACACGCGGCTATAGAAAACTACGGAAAAAGGGTACCAGACTAGCATTAAAACTATCGAACTAGGGAAGACAAAGGGGAACTCACGACTACCTACTAACCTTCCACCCTAATCTTCCGCCTCCACACCCTTCTATTCCAAGGTCATGTCTTCGGTCAGCTCAAACTGCACCATGTCACGCTTGATTACTTCCCCCCAAAACTTCTTAGGTCTACCTCTACCCTTCCTCTCACCTCCCAAGACCAACCTGTCACAACTGATCTCCCGACTGGAGCATCTGTGCTTCTTCTCTTAATATGTACTACAACCATCGAACACAACACCAAAATAGCAATATCAGTGAATCCAGAAGGCCAGAAAATACTTGAACCAGAAGACCCAAAATAAGAAAATAAAAAAAATACAAGCGACTCTTAAGATTGAAAGCATATCATCAGCCCTCTACTTACATCTATTTCCTTTTGTTTTTCCTTTTCTTCCACCAAAAAAAATATACCGAAATTCTTTTTACAAAATTACATTTTTAGATCTCATAATCATAAAAATATTGGTTTCAACTTTATAAAATAATATACATTTCTTTTAGTGCTAACTATAGAAATAATCTTCATTCTTGACTTCAAAACTTAATATTAAAATGCTTAAATTTTAGGGAGGAGGACATTAAAGATATATGTATGGTATAAGTTACTTTTACAAACAAAAAAAATACGTTTTCTATGAGAAAGGAAAACATTTTTTATTTATTGGGGAAAAATAAATTATTTACAATTATCAGCGAAATTGACTTTCCTTTAAACCCCAATTTCATTGTTCCATAGGTTAGCAAATTTAAATAATTTTTAAACTTTAGTTTGCTTATTAGACTTTCATTTTTATTAAGATAAAACTTGCTTTTCTTTACGTGATATAATTGAACTTTGTAGCTTATGACAATTTTCATGGTTCTTGACTTGAGTACCAAATAGTACTTTTTATTTAGAAAACTAGTGAAGTTAGTCGGTGCAAGCGCGGGCCCAAGTGCAACATTTATCTAAAGATTATTTTGGGATAATTTTATACCGCTAACTAAATATAATATAAATTTAATCTCAAACTTAATCCTCAATATTTTACTTGTCTCATCTTATCCCGAGTACCAAACGGATATTTACATTCTTTTTCGCTTACCATTTCCATGGGTTGGCTCAGAAATGAGAACTAGACAAGCAATTAATCGTACAAAATCCCGTCAGTGAAGATAGGAAGTTGAGATTTTAAATATGATAGAACAAAAAATTTGGCACTTTACATCATGTGATTCTTCATTCCAATTTATGATGAAGTTTCCCATTTAAATGGACGTGATAGCTAAATTTACAAGTGAACAGCGGATAAAAATACCATTTTCTCATTTTGTAGACATAATATTCTTTTTATAATGTACTAAAGCCGTGAGTCCTCACTACTACTGTATAAAAATGTAATGTTTCCAGAAAAATATATATTCACAGTCATAACTTGCTAAAAAAGTGGATATTTGGAACATGAAACAACTATAATTATTGTAAATTGAAAATAGTAATTAAGACAAAGTTTATCAGTAATTCCGTAAACAAATATGGATAGCACGGCATTCCTTGTACTTACTCCGTAAAAAAATAATTTTAGCAACTCGTTTTTCATCTACTTCAACTTAATTTTCTCAATACTAGGGGCGGCCTTTCCTTAAAAAAAGGTAAAGTAATTGCTTTAAGTCCTATATTTGTAGGGGTCTTATTTTTTGTTAACCTAATAGGTTATATATTAGTTTTTAAAAAAATTCCGTAAAGTGAAAGTGTTTGATTTTCTTCTTTAATAAATATAGAGAAGAAGAATTTGCAACTGTCATGATTTATGCCAAAGAAATTGCCTTAGAAATGAATATCGAACGCAAATTTTGTAAGAAACGTGCAATATGTAGGAAGAAACAATTTGATAAGAATGTTGATAATGAAATCTCAAAATCTCTCAAAGAGTCGTTTAGAGTTGATTACCTTTTTTACATACTAGACGAAGCTTTTTTCAATTCAAAATGGATTTTGATCAATTCGAAACACAAGAAAATATTTTTGATTTTTTATTTAGTGGTAAAAATTTTAGATCACTAGATGATGAAAATTTAAAAAATATTGCTTTAATCTTATGTTCCTTAAAGCATACTAATCAATCAGATATTGATGGTTTAGATTTACTTTCTGAATTAAAATTGTTAAGGAAAATATTGTTGTCACGACCCAAATTTTCCTCCGTTGGGTACCGTGATGGCACCTAGTGTTAGGGACTAGGTAAGCCTAATATTTTACTGAGCATCAACAATAATAAAAGAAAACATAGCAGTCTCGATAAAAATCTTGACAGAGTTTACAAATTTCCCAAAACCCGGTAAATACAAGTCATAAGCTCTACGAAGTCTTTCTACAATTCTAAATACAACTGTCCAGAAATAATAAGTACAGTTGAAATAAATAGGAAGGTGACTCCGAAGCCTGCGAACGTAGCAACAAGTTTACCTCGAGTCTCCTCAGCAAAGCTCTACACAGCTAGCAACAGTCAATACCTGGATCTGTGCAAAAACAAAAATGCACAGAAGAGTAGTATGAGCATACCACAGCGGTGCCCAATAAGTATCAAGACTAAGCTCGGTGAAGTAGTGACGAGGACTAGTCCAGACACCCACTGGTCTAATGAGTAAAAGACATAAGTAGTAATGACCGAAATAAAATATTTATCAAAAATCTTCGAATATAATTAACGACGGGAAAATATAAAGCGGAAGGAAGTGCAGTAATTAAAGCAACGGAACAGCATAACGGAAATACGCAAGAAGGAAAGGACAGCACGCAAGCCAAAGTCGGAAATCACAATACCATAAATCACTCAAAATATAGCACTGCATCAATCCTCTCACATCACGCCTTAGCAAATAAGCTCAATAAAAACCGGTCAAACCCTCGAGTAAAAATCTTTAAAACGTGACTTTATAACGAAAGCTTTTGAAAATATAATATTTTCAAGATATAGGAAATTTTCTTTGAAACATACTTTTTCTGAATGTATATGTATATATCTTTATGAAAAGAAATCGTTAGAACATAGTTCCCTTAAAATACGTTATATTGAAATATACTTTCCCAAGTACTGCTCCTTCAAATATCATTTGTTCAAATATATTTTCCTAAATACTGCTCATTCAAATATCATTTGTTCAAATATACTTCCCCAAATACTGCTTTTTCAAATATCATTTGTTCAAATATACTTTCCCAAATACTGCCTTTTCAAATATCATTTTTTGTGCAAGACAAATACCTTTCAAATATACTTTTAAAATAGAAGTCCTTCGGACATAACTTTTCCCGGAGATAATTTCCTTTCAGCTATACATTTCAATATATGTATATGTGTATATATGTATACTTTTTAATCCAAATCTCCTCAATGATAAACCAAAGGAACTCAGTCCGTAACTCAGATATTTGTCATGCAATGCAGTACAGGGGGAAAGCTCCCGGATCTCAGTCCGTAGTCCCAATTTAAATATGCGATGCAGTACAGGGGGAAAGCTCCCGGATCTCAGTCTGTAGTCCCAATTTAAATATGCAATGCAGTACAGGGGGAAAGCTCCCGGACCTCAGTCCGTAGTTCCAATTTAAATATGCGATGCAGTACAGGGGGAAAGCTCCCGGATCTCAGTCCGTAGTCCCAATTTAAATATGCAATGCAGTACAGGGGGAAAGCTCTCGGATCTCAGTTCGTAGTCCCAATTTAAATATCCAATGTAATGCATAGAGAGAAGACAACCAGAACACAGGAAAAACATTGCACAAGCCACAACGAGCACCACAACAAAATAGAAAGGCAAAATGCAAGGTGTGACGATAATTTCAACACGAGAACTTCAATCAAAATAGTGGCAAAACTCGCTCATAAGCAGAAATCACTTAAGGGGAAAAACCAAGTAAAAATGAAACAATGTAACGAGGAGAAAACCTAACAAATATAGCAACGATTCACAATACTCAAGTCAATAAATAGAGAACCAATCATCCCGGCAAGGGAAACATCTATAACCAATCTCGCCTAACAGTTTTCTTCACGGAATAAACTCAGCTTAAGCAAATATTCAATAATAAGAGGCAACAAGGAAGCACCGCCAATATGGGTGATGGTCAACTATACCTAAGTAACATTTGAGGAAAATCATGTAAATCATCATGTACGACTCAAAGGCATGCTTGACACCAATCCTATATACATTCCAATTCCTGGTAACAATTATATACCTAGATGATACTAATTCTAATTAATTAGGCAGCTTGTGAAGAAAATATAGTATACGGTGAGGAAGGGAGATATTCAGATAAGTCAATCAAGATCGAATAATCAGCAAGAGGGAAATCGAAAGCAAGAAAATCCAATTCAAACAGGAGAAGATGAAACTGGCAACCAGGAACTCAACCATAACAGTTACCACTTTATGCGCATGAAATATAGGAACCTAGTAAATCCTAAAAGGACAACCTATTTGCAAATAAGTCCGAGTACGCACTCGTCACCTCGCGTACTCGGGCTACAATCAACATAGAAGACTCAAATCCTAAGGGGTAGTTCCCTCACATAAGGTTAGGCAAGATACTTACCTCAAGGACGACAACCGGTTACTCGACAATGGATTTCTCGGGCGGGAAGACCTTCGGACGGCTCAAATAAACTAAAACAACTTTAAAATGCACATAAAATATATAAGGAACTATTTCAAACGACAAAGTTTCAATCTTTATAAAATTATAAAAATCGACCCAAAAGTCGACCCCCGCGCCTGCACCTCGGAACCCGACAATTTTTACAAATTTCGATTACCCATTCTGATACGAGTTCACCCATACTAAATTTATCCAAATACGATTTCATTTGGTCATTCAAATCATGAATTTTCAATTTAGAAATTTTCTTTCAAAAAACCTAAGTTTCTTCAACCCAAAACAAAAATTAAATGATAAAAATAAGAACTAATTCATGAAATATATTAAATTCCAGTGGAAGAACACTTACCCATTCGAATTGTGTGAAAAACCTTCAAAGAATCGTCCAAAACCGAGTTCTAGAAGTCAAAATATGTTTAAAATGGTGAAACCCCCAATTCTCCAATCAAAACATGGATTAATTCAAAAATTGAACTTCTGTAATCATATTAAAATGCAAAAAATAATACTTATATACTTACCCCGATGAAAAGACGAGAAAAACGCCGCAAAACTTACCTCAATCGGAGCTCTAGAACTCAAGATATGCTCAAAATACTAAAATGACGCGGTCTGGTTTTCTATACTCATCGATTTTCGCACCTGCGACCAAAATATCCGCACCTGCGAATTTCCAGCTGTAAATTCTGCACCTGCGGACCATTTTTCGCACCTGCGGCTCCGCGGGTGCGGACCCACTTTCGCACCTGCGAAACACCAGCACCAGTTCTCTTTTCCGACACTAAAATGAGCATAACTTCCTCATACGATGTCCAAATTCGACGATTTTATTTGCTATAGCTCCGTAATTACGATACGGATCTAATTATTCAATAAAAACATAAATTGGAGCTCATTTTCTTAATTTGGTACCAATTATGCTTGAAGAAACGACGCCGAAACATAAAAAACGAGCGCAACACAACCCATACTTATCCGAAACTCCCCCGAGCCCCTCGGGACCTCAACCAACAATTCCCACAAGTCATATATCACTAACCGAACTTAGTCGAACCTTAGAAAAACCCAAAATAACACCAAAACACCAAATCAACCTCGGATTCAAGCCTAAGACTTAGGAAGTTTCAAGAATTCACATTCGACGCTGAAACACGTCTAAACTTATTCGAAGGACCTCAAATTTTGCACACGTGTCAAAAATGACATTCCGGATCTGCTGTCACTCTCGGAACTCCATTCCGAGTCCGATATCAAAATTCCACCTATCGGCCGAAATCGCCGAAATTCTAACTTTCGCCAAAATACCTCAAATCACCCTACGGACCTCCAAATCCAATTCCGGACGCACGCCCAAGTCCAAAATCATCATACGAAGCTGTTGGCTTTAACCAAAACGCATTCCGAGGTCGTTTAATCAAAAGTCAAACCTCCGGTCAACTTTCTTCATTTAAGCTTCAAAATTTGAAAATTCTCTCCCAATTCGACTCCGGATTATCCGGAAACGGAATCTAACCGCGCACACATGTCCATATACATAATGAGGAGCTGATTACGATCTTATACCACCAAATGGAGCTTAAACTCTCAAAACGACCGGTCGGGTCGTTACATTCTCCCCCTCTTAAAACAAACGTTCGTCCTCGAACGTGCCAAGATCCACCTTGAATTCATCCAATCACTGATTGCACACTTCCAACACACACCCGCAGGTGATCCCACGTCACCCCAACCTATGTAAGCCTGACGACACCATCAGAACTGCAATTTAACCTCCTTATCACCACCGATAAGCCTCATACCTCAATTCCTCACCCTATACTCATTTCCAAAAGGTCCGATCTTGAATCCATATCCGGCATTAGCCTTAACCAGCCGCATTAACTCATGCTTATACCCATAAGGCACGACCACGCAATATAGCTCATCGCAAATAGGTTCAAATAGCACTTCTGAGCACCATAACTGCCCGAAATCAACTCAACCTTGGCAAGAGCCCCACATATGGAAGAACTCCACTCCAACCCCATAATACTGATAAGGAAGCAATAAACACGAAGACCTCATTATTAGGCACCCAAATGACCAAGCCATAGCTAACACTACTCGGCACACATCCCGCAAACCAAAACTAAAGAAGCACATAGCGAAAATGAATGAATATGAAAAAGAGAGACATATAAAGGACTATCAAACAAGCCCATAGGCATAACTCTCTATCAACATTGACTTACCAAAAGCAATATAACAAGGGAGAAGCAAATCATATGAACAATTCACAAGGATTCCATCCTAGTAAGAATTTCCACCGCGGTACTCAGCCCGGTCTAAATATATCGAATCACAAATATCACGAGGACCTCGGCCTCAACTCTAAATCACATATTGAAAACATATCATGCCAATTGAAATCTCTCCCTTAACTCATATCAGCTGATAGGAGTCATAATACTAACTGAGCTCACATCTCAATGGTGTGTCAGATCACAACCAGTAAACAAAGTACTCAGGAAAAATCATATAAAGCTCACCATAATGAATAATAAGGACTCACCTCTAGTTTCACCACTAGCAAAGATGAACAAAAACAACGGTAGACACAGCTACTACTCATAGAATTTCCCAACAGGAGAAAACACGAAATGGGGTGCAAAACATGAAACTCACTCATAAATAAAACAACGAATAAGGGAACTCGTCCCGACCAGCGTAACTATAATGGAATACGATTGGTGCCCCTCTGAAGCACATCAAAACAAACGTGAGTGAGGATACCTGGCACAACGGTCTATAGCCTGTTATATGAAACACATCGACGAGTCAGGCCTCCCCCTATTAGGCGCCCTCTACTCACCTGAATACCCTGCTATAACACACTTATCTGAGCCCTGGAACAATATCTCATCCTGTGGCTCATCTCCACATAGAAAACAATCTCCCTTCCGACGTGGCTGTAGAAACCACACAATACGGGTCCTCTGAAACCCAGGAATATCTGAAAACTCTCATGCGAAGCTGGTAATGCAAACTGAATTGGTTGACCCACAAAACCTCTATCGTGTCGTACTATGCCTCCATAATAAGGACCAGTAGGTCTCACCGGCCTATGTGCCTTCTAACTGAAGCAACCAAGCGCGGTACATATCTGGACAACTCACTGAGTCCGACAACGTACTCTAATACTGACATAGTGCTCCGACGCAACTGCTCAAACTCCGCGCCATGCATCTCGGAGTGACTGGAATGCAACTCTCTTAAAACATCTCTGAAACTTGCATCCATGCAAGGGAAACTGACTTGGCTGGGCTACCCAACTCATGTTCCCACCACCACTGACAACCCACTACTCTGAACCTGAGATGTGACAAAAGCAATCCTGCTCGTCTTCACAATACTCGAAGTACGAAGAATATAGTGACACTCTTCCAGAAACCCTGGCATCATCTGTCGCCAATCCACTGAAAGATAGGAGGGTGGTACTTCCTGTACCTTTAAATTCCCACAGTGTTCTTCTTCCGATGCTGCTGCTCTAACCACGGGCTGAACAAAACCACATGTTGTGCTGCCATGACAACTGGAACCTGACCCACATGGTCTTGCTGCTCTGGAGTGTAGACGGTGGGAGTCTGAACTCCTCTCAGATCTGTGAAGTAGCTGGTGCACTAGGATCAATCCCGCTTGAGTCGATATACCAATTATACTCAAAGTTATAACCCCGGTCTCTGATCCTTGTGACTTCTTCTTTAGGGTAACATCATCAGGAACCGCAGCTCGTGTCCTCACCATCGGTGAGAGAGTGGAAACGATGATTTCAAACTTCAAGGTCGAATGAATTCGCACGATAGGAATGAAGGAAGTGAAATTGTCCTAATAGTTCCGTAGCCTCTCGAAGATAAATACAGACGTCTCCGTACCGATCCGCAAGACTCTACTAAACTCGCTTATGACTCGTAGAACCAATGAACCTAGAGCTCTGATACCAACTTGTCACGACCCAAATTTCCCTTCGTTGGGTACCGTGATGGCACCTAGTCTTAGGGACTAGTTAAGCCTAATATTTTACTGAGCATCAACAATAATAAAAGAAAACATAGCAGTGTCGATATGGAAATCTTGACAGAGTTTACAAATTTTCCAAAACCCGGTAAATACAAGTCATAAGCTCTACGAAGTCTTTCTACAATTCTAAATACAACGGTCCAGAAATAATAAGTACAGTTGAAATAAATAGAAAGGTGACTCCGAAGCCTGCGAACGCAGCAGCAGGTTTACCTCGAGTCTCCTCAGCAAAGCTCCACACAGCTAGCAACAGTCAATACCTGGATCTGTGTAAACACAAAAATGCACAGAAGAGTAGTATGAGCACACCCCAACGGTGCCTAGTAAGTATCAAGACTAACCTCGGTGAAGTAGTGACGAGGACTAGTCCAGAAACCCACTAGTCTAATGAGTAAAAGACATAAGTAGTAATGACCGAAACAAAATATTTATCAAAAATCTTCGAATATAATTAACAACGGAAAAATTTAAAGTGGAAAGAAATGCAGTAATTAAAGCAACGGAACAACATAACGGAAATACGCAAGAAGGAAAGGACATCACGCAAGCCAAAGTCGGAAATCACAATACCATAAATCACTCAAAACATAGCACTGCATCAATCCTCTCACATCACGCCTTAGCAAATAAGCTCAATAAGAACCGGCCAAACCCTCGAGTAAAAATCTTTAAAACGTGAGTTTATAACGAAAGCTTTTGAAAATATAATCTTTTCAAGATATAGGAAATTTTCTTTGAAACATACTTTTTTTGAATGTATTATATATATATATATATATATATATATATATATATATAATACATTCAAAAAAAGTATGTTTCAAAGAAAATTTCCTATATCTTGAAAAGATTATATTTTCAAAAGCTTTCGTTATAAACTCACGTTTTAAAGATTTTTACTCGAGGGTTTGGCCGGTTCTTATTGAGCTTATTTGCTAAGGCGTGATGTGAGAGGATTGATGCAGTGCTATGTTTTGAGTGATTTATGGTATTGTGATTTCCGACTTTGGCTTGCGTGATGTCCTTTCCTTCTTGCGTATTTCCGTTATGTTGTNTTTTCAAGATATAGGAAATCTTCTTTGAAACATACTTTTTCTGAATGTATATGTATATATCTTTATGAAAAGAAATCGTTAGAACATAGTTCCCTTAAAATACGTTATATTGAAATATACTTTCCCAAGTACTGCTCCTTCAAATATCATTTGTTCAAATATACTTTCCTAAATACTGCTCATTCAAATACCATTTGTTCAAATATACTTCCCCAAATACTGCTTTTTCAAATATCATTTGTTCATATATACTTTCCCAAATACTTCCTTTTTCAAATATCATTTTTCCTGCAAGACAAATACCTTTCAAATATACTTTAAAAATAGAAGTCCTTCGGACATAACTTTTCTCGAAGATAATTGCCTTTCAACTATACATTTCAATATATGTATATGTGTATATGTGTATACTTTTCAATCCAAATCTCCTCAATGATAAACCAAAGGAACTCAGTCCGTAACTCAGATATTTGTCATGCAATGCAGTACAGGGGGAAATCTCTCGGATCTCAGTTCGTAGTCCTAATTTAAATATGCGATGCAGTACAGGGGGAAAGCTCCCGGATCTCAGTCCGTAGTCCCAATTTAAATATGCAATGCAGTACAGGGGGAAATCTCTCGGATCTCAGTTCGTAGTCCTAATTTAAATATGCGATGCAGTACAGGGGGAAAGCTCCCGGATCTCAGTCCGTAGTCCCAATTTAAATATGCAATGCAGTACAGGGGGAAAACTCCCGGATATCAGTCCGTAGTCCCAATTTAAATATGCAATGGAATGCACAAAGAGAAGACAACCAGAACACAGCAAAAACATTGCACAAGCCACAACGAGCACCACAGCAAAATAGAAAGGCAAAATGCAAGGTGCAACGATAAGTTCAACACGAGAACTTCAATCAAAATAGTGGCAAAACTCGCTCATAAGCAGAAATCACTTAAGGGGAAAAACCAAGTAAAAATGAAACAATGTAACGAGGAGAAAACCTAACAAATATAGCAACGATTCACAATACTCAAATCAAGAAATAGAGAACCAATCATCCCGGCAAGGGAAACATCTATAACCAATCTCGCCTAACAGTTTGCTTCATAGATTAAACTCAGCTTAAGAAAATATTCAATAATAAGAGGCACCAAGGAAGCACCGCCAATATGGATGATGGTCAACTATACCTAAGTAACACTTGAGGAAAATCATGTAAATCATTATGTACGACTCAAAGGCATGCTTGACACCAATCCTATATACATTCCAATTCCTGGTAACAATTATATACCTAGATGATACTAATTCTAATCAATTAGGCAGCTTGTGAAAAAAATATAGTATACGGTGAGGAAGGGAGATATTCAGATAAGTCAATCAAGATCGAATAATCAGCAAGAGGGAACTCGAAAGCAAGAAAATCCAATTCAAATAGGAAAAGATGAAACTGGAAACCAGGAACTCAACCATAACAGTTACCACTTTATGCGCATGAAATATAGGAACCTAGTAAATTCTAAAAGGAGAACCTATTTGCAAATAAGTACGGGTACACACTCGTCACCTCGCGTACTCGGGCTACAATCAACATAGAAGACTCAAATCCTAAGGGGTAGTTCCCTCACACAAGGTTAGGCAAGATACTTACCTCAAGGACGACAACCGGTTACTCGACAATGGATTTCTCATGCGGGAAGACCTCCAGACGGCTCAAATCAACTAAAACAACTTTAAAATGCACACAAAACATATAAGAAACTATTTCAAACGACAAAGTTTCAATCTTTATAAAATTATAAAAATCGACCCAAAAGTCGACCCCCGGGCCCGCACCTCGAAACCCGACAATTTTTACAAATTCCGATTACCCATTCCGATATGAGTTCACCCATACTAAATTTATCCAAATCCGATGTCATTTGGTCATTCAAATCATGAATTTTCAATTTAGAAATTTTCTTTCAAAAAACCCATGTTTCTTCAACCCAAAACACAAATTAAATGATAAAAATAAGAACTAAATCATGAAATATATTAAATACCAGTAGAATAACACTTACCCATTCGAATTGTGTTTTTTTGAAAACCTTTAAAGAATCGCCCAAAACCGAGTTCTAGAAGTCAAAATATGTTTAAAATGGTGAAACCCCCAATTCTCCAATCAAAACATGGATTAATTAAAAAAAATGAACTTTTGTAATCATATTAAAATGTAAAATAATACTTATATACTGACCTCGATGAAAAGACGAGAAAAACACTGCGAATATTACCTCAATCGGAGCTCTAGAACTCAAGATATGCTCAAAATACTAAAATGACGCGGTCTGGTTTTCTATACGCAGCGATTTTCGCACCTGCGACCAAAATATCCGCACCTGCGGACCATTTTTCGCACCTGCGGCTCCGCGGGTGCGGACCCACTTTCGCACCTGCGAAACACCAGCACCAGCTCTCTTCTCCGACACTAAAATGAGCATAACTTCCTCATACGATGTCCAAATTCGACGATTCTTTTTGTTATAGCTCCGTAATTACGATACGGATCTAATGTTTAAATCAAAACAGAAACTGGAGCTCATTTTCTTAATGTGGTACCAATTATGCTTGAAGAACCGACACCGAAACATCAAAAACGAGCGCAACACAACCCATACCTATCTGAAACTCCCCCAAGCCCCTAGGGACCTCAACCAACAATTACCACAAGTCATATATCACTAACTGAACTTAGTCAAACCTTAGGAAAACCCAAAACAACACCAAAACACCAAATCAACCTCGGATTCAAGCCTAAGAACTTAGGAATTTTCAAGAATTCATATTCGACGCTGAAACACGTCTAAACTTATCCGAAGGACCTCAAATTTTGCACACATGTCACAAATGACATTCTGGACCTGCTGTCGCTCTCGGAACTCCATTCCGAGTCCTATATCAAAATTCCACCTATCGGCCGAAATCGCCGAAATTCTAACTTTCGCCAAAATACCTCAAATCACCCTACGGACCTCCAAATCCAATTCCGGATGCACACCCAAGTCCAAAATCATCATACCAAGCTGTTGACGTTAACCAAAACTCATTCCGAGGTCGTTTACTCAAAAGTCAAACCTCCGGTCAACTTTCTTCATTTAAGCTTCAAAATCTGAAAATTCTCTCCCAATTCGACTCCGGATGATACGGAAACGGAATCTAACCGCGCGCACAGGTCCATATACATAATGAGGAGTTGATTACGGTCTTATACCACCGAATGGAGCTTAAACTCTCAAAACGACCGGTCGGGTCGTTACAATTGCAATAAGAAGAAAATAGATTAATTGATATACTCAATTAAATAAAAAGTTTGATTCTTTTCCAGATGCCTATGTTGCTTATAGAATAACTCATGTTTACAACTATTTCAGCGGAAAGAAGTTTTTCAAAATTAAAATTGATAAAATCGTATCTAAGATCAACAATGTCTCAAAAAAGGTTAAATGAATTAGCTATATTGTCAATTGAGAAAGACATATTAGAAGAAATCAATTATATGAAAATTATTAATAACTTCACATCTAAAAAGCTAGAAAAATAGATTTATGTTAAGAAACTTAGCTCAAATTAATAATATAAAACAAGAAAATAGACAAAAATGTAGAGAGCAAGAGATGAGAGCTTCTTATTTCTTCAAGTGTTTCATGTGTGTACAATATCACTTCATCCTCTATTTATAGTATTACATAGAGGTATACAAAAGAATGTCATAAACATGACATTAAACATTTGAGATCATGGAGGAAGATCACGGGGAGGTTATGGAGGTATGGGAGTTGCAACCATAATGGTAAGAAGTAGTGGGAGGTTAATGGAGATAATGGAGAAGAGTAGTGGGAGTTATATTTGATTAGTGGACATCCATATAATATATATTTCATAACACTCACCCTTGGATGTCCACAGATAATGTGCCTTGTTAAAACCTTACTAAGAAAAAACCCTGTGGGAAAAAATCTTAGTGAAGGAAAAAGGTACACATATCTTGTAATACGCATTACTTACTGCCTCGTTAAAAACCTTGCCAGGAAAACCCAATGGGATAAAACCTTAGCCAAGGGAAAAAGAGTACAATGCGTATTTGTCTCCCCCTGATGAAAACATCACTTTATTTTCCGGAGACGACGAATTCCAAGCTTGTATAACAACTTCTATAATGTTGAGATAGTCAATTGCCTTAGTGAATTATTCCGCCAAATTATCACTTGAACAAATTTATTGTACATCTATTTCATCATTCTGTTGATGATTGTGTCTGACAAAGAACTTTGATGAAATATATCATTTATTATGTCTCCTTCAATATATCCTTCTTTCAATTGAGATAGGCAAACATCAACGTCTTCACTATTATCGGAATCTTCTCTTCAAAGAAAGGTCACACATTTTGTGAAATGATAATATGGAAATTCTCACATACAAATAAATTGTTTGAAGAACGGACTTCAGAAAATGCCTGCATTTTCATAAACAACAAAGCCATGATAATATTTGTCAGAACAAACAAATCTATATCAATGATTTCTTTTGCAATATAATACTAATAGTATTCTAATATCTTCATATAGAAGTAAAACTATATCTCGCTATCATATTGTTATACTCATGGTTCTAGCTAGATATATAGTTCACCAATTGCAATAGACACAAAAATAAATCATATACGCCATGGTTGCTCTAATCCACATAAGGATTTGCTGAAGCTTTATTAATAAATTTCTTGGGAACCTTTATATGCTTCAGAACAATTTAAATCCTTCAATGATTTTATATATGCATATCAAATTTATCGGGTTTTTCCAGACTAAAATGAAAGCAACTGTATCTGTCACGACCCAAAATCCATGAGGTCGTGATGGCGCCGGACACCACTGTCGGGCAAGCCAATCATTAATTAATAGAAGTGAAATTTCCTGTTTTAGCACTTTCGAAATCGTTACTTTTCATTTTTATACATAACATCTATATAGAAATCCATTTCGCAGGGAAAAGCAACAGTTCATTTATGTAAAAACACAACCCAAATACATATATCCCAGAACCCGGTGTCACAAGTGCATGAGAAGATTCTAAGAGTTTATACAACTACTACAAAGCTTGTCCGAAATACAAATTGGACAAGTAATTTAGAAATAAAATACAGTACATAGAGGGTGACTCTGTCGGCTGCGGGTCGTCTCTGAGTAATGCAGCTCGCCTAAGTCTCCAAGTCAGCCCTATTGCTATGATAGTACCTGTGCAACAAAAATGCACAGCAAGTGTAGTATGAGTACGAAAACAACGTGTACTTAGTAAGTATCCCGCCTAACCTCAGAGAGGTAGTGACGAGTGGTCGACTTGACACTTGCTATAAGTCAGTCTAGTATAATTTCAGTGAGACACTAAGCATGGATATCATAAACATATTTAATAATGACCAGGGAATAAGAAATATCAGTTTGAATCATATTTAGCACCTTAAACTTCCGTCATTTCAGTTTGGCAATTAAATAATAATCAGGAGTAAGAAGCATAAACTTACTTCACATTCTTACATATCGATTCTTATTCTTTTTGACTGGCAAGTTCATAACTCTTTATACTAATAAACAAGTATAAATCATAGAAAGTATGTAGCACTTATCATACGCAAACAACTGCCGAGGGTCGAACGGCGCGGACCAACAATAATAAATTGTGCATTGCCGAGGATCGAACGGCTCGAACCATAGATGCATCTATTCACCCCGCTCGCGAATCGATCATGCGACG